>BGPT01003030.1:25238-40033 GCA_003297045.1 Symbiodinium sp. clade C Y103
AACATGTCCCAGTTCCTCTCACAAAAGCCTGCATATAAACTCAGAAGAAAAGCTACAAAAGCCAAGAAGCCGCAAAAGCCGCAAAAGCCACAAAAGCCAAGAAGCCAGACTGGAAAACAAAAAAAATTCCCAAAAAAAACCCAAAAAAAAAAATCCCAAAAAAAATAGCCCTCCATTGAATATCAAGAGTAGCAAGAACCTTGGAATTTTCATATGCAAAATATTTAAACTAAACTAATTAACCACATGTTTACTTCCAGTCACTCCCTTTATATTATCCTGTACAAAATTTTTACAAACCCATGTATAAGACATGTTGAAGCTCTAAAATGATAAGGGACGCAAAGTCTAAAATGCCACACATGACAATTTTATACCTTCCATTTGGTGGTTCCTGGGACCATTGATTCTAGACCCGAAGTACTTGAGGGTATCTCTTCCACCCGTAGGTTGGTGTCGGGCACGTCGGGGGCGTCAAGTGCCGGCCCTGTATCCAGCGCCGAGCTAGGCACTGAATCCGGCTTGGGTGACGGTGGGGCTGGTTCCGCCTGTGGGTCGGCCGCTGTTGGCTCAGCAGTAGACGGACCCGTCCTGCGGCTCTTCGCTCTTGACCCCTTTGGATCCTGGCCTTTGTCTTGGCCGCTGAGCGATATCCTCGTCGATTCCTCTCTTGGGTGAACCGACTGCTACGAGATCGGCCGTGTCCGGTCGGCCTCGTCCCCACCAATTGTCGTCGGTGGTTGTCCCAGCGTCCCTTGTTGCAGGAGCTCTGGGTTAGCTATCTAGCTACGTAATTCCTAGGTTTTCTACCTTTTTGCGGTTTGCCACTATGAGACTTCGTTGCTCTGGGACTTCTTTGCTCTGCGACTTCTTTGCTATGAAACATCTTTAGTCTGAGACTTCTTTGCTCTGAGACTTCTTTGCTCTAAGACTTTTTTGCTCTGAGACTTGGATGCTGGAGGCCTGGGGTCGACGCTGCGATCAGCTGTGGCGCCTGCTGGTGTAGGGCGGGCAAAGTCTCTGCCCAGGACGCCCAATATGCTGCATGTGCCAAGCTGGTAGCTGAAGCGAGCCCCAAACCTCCGAATTGCAAAGGTGGGTGCGCACGGCCCAATGCTTCAAGTGGCAACGGCTGGGTGTGGAGCAATTCGGTGAATGTGGCGGCAACAACCACATCATGTTCCATTGCGAAGGTGGTCGTGGCTGGCGGTGGTTGACCCGCGGGCTGGCACAGAACAACAGGAACCAGGAGGCTTCGCTATCTTGCAAAGTGGGGATCTTGTCACACAATTGCTGGTGCTGGGCGGCTACTTGCTCGAGCTGGGTCTGGACATAAGCTGGGTGCCCAATGGGGAACCCGAGCACTCGGAGTCCTTGGCTGGCGGGGGGCAAGGCCGGGTCGCCGACCCAAACAGCTGATGTTGGGCGGGGCGTGGCTTGCCGCATTCAAAATGCGGGTTTTGCCGTGATTCATCTCCACACGTGCGTGGTTGGACAGATGGTGCTGGACTAGGTCCAAAACTGGCTGTACCCGATGCGTGGGCACAACTGCATACACATCATCCAGGAACGCATTTTGGCTGTAGCTGTCGCTGTGCTGCTGCGAGGGCTGCATGCTGGCCAAGGCAATACAGGGCTGGCATTAATGGGTCACCTTGTTCTCCTCCTTCTGCTTGTCCTCCGGTGTGGGGGTTGCCATCTTGGTCGTGCCACACATACTCGGAATGTGTGCCGTAGAACAGCCGAACGAAAGGCGGGCACCGATTGGCTTCCAGGACTTAGGACAAGCCGGTGAGCATACTTCGGCGGGAGATGTGGTCGTAGGCATCCACCCCGTCTACCGAGACGATGGTTTGCTGGGGGTCAATTTGTATGGTGGCAACCAATGCATAGTTCGCAACGTTCTCTCTTGAGTCGAATGGGACGGTCATCAATTGGGAACCCTTGGGTCATACGATTGTTTGAAACAAATGTTATGTTTGTTGGGGCGGGAGGTGTTGTCACTTGTTTTTTTGAAAATGTGCTCCAAGGATTGGGAAAAGCTATGTGTTATATAAGGTGGGACTATTTGGGGACTGTTCGGGGGGCTGGGGGAATTGTTCTCGACTAACGATTTGGCATTTTGTTCGGGGGAGCGGTCCTTTTTGAATGACCCGTGCCGGGGTTGCAAGCGATATAAACACAAGCGTTGCACGGGATGCTGCGACGAGAGCTGCCAACGATACCGCGCCCGCGAAAACGGACCGCTTCGACACAATCAGATCTTTTTTTGACGTCTATGACAGGATTCTACCCTCTGGCCAAGGATCATCGCGGACAAAACTCTAGTATATAATTGACCACAATTGATAGGGTTTAAAAAAATTGCTCACGTTGCCCGCATGCTCCTCACATCATCATGTGAAAGAATATTGCGCCAGAATCTATTTCTATTTTCGGATATTTTTCGAATTGCATTTTTTTAACCAATTGCACCGCCTGACCTCCCATCAACCTGGCGGCGCAAAATGTAATGTGCACCTCAAACCCTCACACCTGTCTACCGTCTTGGTAATGAAGACCGAGTATTTGTTTATGTGTTTGTTCATGGGCGGGTTCTTCGCACCTGTGAAGCAGCGGCGTTCATGCATTTGCGCTGCGGTGAACAAGCGGTTGCGATGGGATTCGTTCGGGCCACACATTTCACCTTCATCTGACCTGCAGTGTTACCGGCGGTTGGCAAACCATGGTTCCCAAATCCCCGAAACATCTCCACCAGGTGTAAATAAAAACATGGCCAATGTCCGAAAACATTTGAACAACGCCAACTGTTAACACGACAAGAAGGCGGCATTTTCCAGAAATGCCTCTGTCTCTACGGAACCGCTTTTCCGGCTTTCAAAAAATATAAAATTTCGGGTGTAGATCAAAATTTGGATTGTTTTTGGGCAAGGTTTGGATTTTTTTGGTTTTCTGCTCTGGCTCCGTGGGCCTTGTATTCGTAAAAATTTGGAACTTGAACCTGTCATTTTGCAAAGTATTTGCTGCATTTTGGCATGCTCGCCTTCCATTTTGCATGCTATTTGCTACATGTTGGCACTTGAGCCTCTCATGTTGCATGATGTTTGCTTGCTGGTACTTCAAACGTTCATGTGGGTTTTTTTAAGTTTTCTTTCGGGTGTCCTTTAGGATTCCTGGGAGGTTTTATGTAGGGTATCCGTGGGATTTCGGGTAGGTTTCATGTAAGGTTTTCTTAAGGGTTTTACTTCTGGTGTCATTTGAGGGTATCATGAGAGTTTCAGGTAAGGAATCGTCAGCGTTTCTTTGGGGTCTCATTTAAGGTCCCCCTCGGGTTTCATTTGAGGTTTCCCTAGGGCCTCATTGAAATTTCACTTAATGTTTTTTTTTGGTTCCCTATAGGGTTTCATGTTGGGTCTCATATAGTTCTTCGTGAGGGTTTCATTTAAGGTCTTCTTTTGGGGTTTCATTAAGGTTTCCTTTTCGGTGTTCTTTGGGGTTTCATTGCGGTTTCATATCGGTTTTCATGTACGGTTTCTTGCGGGTTTTATTTTGAGTGTCCTTTACGGTGTTATGTAAAGTCTCACATACGGTTTCATGTGAGGTACCATTTAGGGTTTCACGTAGGATTTCATTTAAGGTCCATCTAAGGTTTCATTTAGCATTCATCTAGGGTTTCATTCAAGGTTTTAGTGGCGTTTCTTCCGGATTCCTGTACGGTTTCATGTAACGTTCATCCAGGATTTCATTCAGGGTTTTTTAAAAATTTAGCACTAATTCAAGGTTTAATTTAAGATTTCTTTCGAGGTTCCTTTAAGGTTCCATTATTGAGGATTTCACTCACAGCTTCATGCAGGGTTTCTAGAGGGTTATATAACATTCTCTCTAATGCTTTATTGAAGGGGTTCATTTCGGGTTTCAGTTACGGCATCATATAAGATTTCAAATAGCTATTGTTTAGGGCTTCACGTGGGGTTTCATTTAGGGTGTCATTTAGGGTTCATCTACGGTTTCAATAGGGGTTCATCTAGCGTTTTTCATTCAAGTTTACCTGCAGGTTTTATTCGAGTTTCTTTCCGGGTTCATTTGAGGTTTCATTTAAGGATGGGTTTCGGGTTTCTCCAAAGTGTCATTTAGGATAGAAACAAGCGAGAATGGAGCAAAAGAACAAGAAAAGCAAAGAGACAGTAAAGAAAGGAAGCAAAGGAGCAAGAAGAAGTAGAGCAGCAAAAACACATGACTGTAGGAAAGAAGTAGAAGTGGAAAGGCACAGAAGCAGAAAAGCAGAGAAGCAAGAAAAACGGAAAAGCAGAGAAGCAGGAAGGCAAGAAAAACACAAAAGCAGAGAAGCAGAAAAGAAGAGAAGCAGAAAATGCAAAAGCAGAAAAGCAGAGAAGCAGAAAAACACAAAAGCAGAGAAGCGGAGAACCAGGAGGCCCAACAAAAATTCCAAAACGTGTCAAAAAAATAATCCCAAAAATAGATAACCGTCCATATAGAAATATCTGTTTTTGGGGATGGTTTGGGGCGTGAGGTGGCCGGGAGGGGTCCGAAATCTTTGCGTACATCCCCTTGCGCTGCCTCATGTGGTCAATCATCACACCTAGTGTTTTGCAAGTTTTTATCATGCCACTACAATGTGTACAGGGACCAACATCTCATGCTACGTTGACGTTGACGATTTTTTCTACCATCGAGCTGCTTGGGTTTGTCCGCCTTTTCACGTTATGTTGCTTGATTTTTTTGCCTTATCATCATGCCGTTTGCGAGGATCAACATCCCAAGTGTTCCGTTTTCAAAAATTTTATTCATCACATTCCTGGGTGCCATCAATGTCCTCATACTACGGCGCTACTTTTGAAACATCAAGTCGGGTTTTGAATATCATTTCTGCGACACTAAACTCCGCCGCGAACTCGTCAAGTTCTACAACGCGTTTGCTTCCAGAACCACAGGGGCGCCAGAAAGACACAACTTATGAACGAACCGAGCCAATAGCACAAACAGGCCCTTTCAAAAACTCGAGTAGTTGCCCGCTGAAAGGGAAGACAGCAACTAGAACGAAAAGGTGCAACACCATGCCCTCGATGACGCGTTGTTTTGCTGCTCTCAACATCCTGGTGCCACACCTTGCAAAACGATACGAGGAAACGCATTCCAAAATCAAATAGCGTAAATCTCCAAAATGATGGACACACATTGGCAGCAGTAGCAAAAATTGTCACCGATGAGGCACCTACGTGTTCCCAAGCGTCCAACACAGCCGGGATGCGCTCTGGTTTGAGCGTTTTTTTCCTCTGTACTTGCTCCGATTCGTTGACCCCTGCGTCTGCTGATTTAGTTTCCTTCCTGTTGCTTCACCCGTCCGAGTTCCCTCGATCCCAACCCGAACTGGGAGCACCTCCCATGTCATAAACTGCAACCACGCTTTCTGTGCGGCAACGGCGTCGCTTGTGCGTGCAAGTTGTTTCTTTGTGCCTGGACCGGTCCCTGGGAGGTCAGGGGTGGCAAGCCAAGGAAATAGCAAAACCCGTGACACAGAGTGGTTTAGGGCAAGGGCATGCGAGAAAATATCTGGTAAAAGCGAGCTATGCTAAATTTGGCATATTCGGCGCGCTGAAATCTTTCAATATTTCCCGGATTCAGGCGAGTCATTTTTAACCGTTTCCGATATTCTAAAATTTTCGCCGCAGAAATGTTTTTACGCAAAGCCGCAGTCACTCACACGTTTGTACTGGGTCAAGCAATGCAAATGTTGTGAGATGCCAACATGACGTGTCCCGGGATAATAAACACAACGCTACGCGTGCTGACCATCTTTCGGAAAATCAGGATCTTAGTAACAACGGCGCTTGGAAAATAGGGTGTGAAAATGGAACCTGTAGCCCCAAGCACCTGGAATTCAAGGTTGTGGCGCCGCATCCAGTGCGCAAATGCGTGCAAAACCACTCCGGGCAATTTGAAAGTACCAACACAGGTGGGCGGCGTGTCCTCAGAAAGAAAAAACTGGGGACAAGTAACCTAGACATTGATTTACAATGTAAGCACCTCGGCGGAAATGTTACAACCTAGCTAAATGTATGGCTCAGTGTCCGACGCGTGCGGAATGATAGCCGAGACGTTCACAGTGTAACAACAGGTAGCATCACAGTCGCTTGAAACCTAGTTAGACAAATTGAACACTAGCACCGAGTGCAACGGACAGAAGCATTGAAAATAAATGGATAAACATCCAATGTGGAGTGGAACTCTCTGGGCACATCCAAACGGTATCAACCGGTTTTGCTAAAGTATCTCGCAAAACGAAAAAGTAGCAGTCAGCGTGCACGGAACTTAGTTGATCAAAAAATAATCCACGAAGGAGTCAAACATCTTGTGCATATGTGCGCGTTTTGTCTGCATGTGTGAAATTTTCGTGGCGACATTACCAGGGCAGCAACAAATCCTTGTAGACAAAAAGGGTACATGTTCGATATACTATCCCGGATCACCAAAGTACCACCCACTGCACGTGCCAGCTACCGGATATGATATAACAGCGCCCCAATGTGTGCCCACAACACCGCCACCCAGGCGACTTATGGCGAGCACGGACCCCTTACTATTTGCAATATGGCGTAACATTTGCACGGCATTTGTTGCCCAAAGCTGCACATCTGAATTGTTGGGAAAAGCCAGTGTCGCCCGTTTTGGCAGTTAAATGTGAAATATATGTTATGCCAATGTGCGACGCACCAAACTAGCTGGGAGGGCAAAGGAAGCAGGAACCAGGTGTGGAACGAACCAAAACTCTTTATGAAAAAAAGGTCGGAGGGGAGGAGGGGGCGAGCATTTAATTGCGAACGTTTCTGGTTGGCGTTTCCAGCCCGGCCCCTGCCCATACCTCGCTTTAGCAAAAGAAAAATACATATGTCAGTAAACATCTGTTTGCCTGACCTCCGACACCACAATGATACGTCCGTAAAGAAGAACGACATCATGGGAAAAAATGAATAACGCAACAAAACAAAAATCACAAAAAAACGAAACCGGGAAATTTAAAAAATGTAACTGTGTGCACGTATGTGTCTTCATGGGTTATGATTGTTATGTAAGAACGAAAAAATGAACCAATATGGCATATGGATCACCTGCACCAGACACCAATGGATGTGATGTCATCATGATGCTGACCATGATTGCCCAACAAACATCAGTCCAGCCCAAAAGGCAAGCGGGGGACAATAAGGGACCGGGAGGGATTGAGTCCCCGCTCATCCGCTGCCAAGATACGCGGTGCCAAGGTTGCCGGGGACGCGGAGGAAGAAGTACCTACCTTTTCGACTTCAAAATGACCCCCTGCCTGTTCGCTCTTGAAACCAGCCACCTTCAGCTTATGGCCACCGAACCACAGAAACCAAACAAGACCCACGTTTATGTGAATCCTTCGCCCATCTCAAGTGCCATGCGAGGCAAGCGCCTGGTAAACCCCAAAAAGGACATCATGAAAACACCTGCCTCTGTGAAAAACATGACGAGGTGCAGTCCAGCCTATTTGTCGCAGATGCCAACAACTTCAACAGCACAGTCTAATTTTGCCGTGGCCAGTGGAAACAATGCGAAGTTCCTGAGGGAAAATTGCGTAAATTGCAGTTTGGTACGCACAAATCGCATAAATAAAACGAAACCAATGGTTCCGCATACATTTGCATTAGCGAGAAAAAAATGCAAGCTGGTTGCCGATGACGGGCACACATGAACTGGCGCCAGGCAAACGACGAAACACCGCTATGACAATCGCACGAGGAAGAGTGGTGTTGAAGATGTGGTGGAGGTGTTAGGCGGTTTCAGCGGTAGGAATGCCCTGACGCACCGCCATCAAATGCCGTTCAAGATTGTCGAAAAAACACATCCCCATCCGTCCGGCAAGCATCGGCCACAAAAACCCAAAGAACCACCGAAGCACACAAAATACCAAAAAAATGTCAAAAAAAATACCAACCACAAAAACAAAAAAGGCACAGACAACCAAAAAAACAATAAATCAAGAATAACAAAAACAACCCCAGACGAAAAAGGGAACCCACCAAAAAAGGGTCTCAGATCAAAAGTTTGGCTGGAGATTTTGTCTACGACCCTGGTCAAAAGGTAAAAAAATAGAATTTCGTGGTTTTGGGTTCCACACAATAGTTTTTGCAATCCAAATTGCACGTGGTTGCTTTGATTTATGGCAATGTTGACCTATTTCTCAAACAGCCCTTGAAATAAGTTGGAATCTCGTGAAATGCTTCTGTGTGCGCCAGTCCCCCATGTTCTTCCAATTTGGTCCAATGTCGGGTCGGACGGTTTAACCAGCACAATCGCAGAAACTATTGTGTTTATTTGTTGTAATTTCCTCCAAAACATGCGTTTGTTCATTGACGTTTCCCTATGCCCATCCAATTGCGTCACAGTGCGACAATTCCTTTCGCCTCAGAGGGTCATATTCCCACAGAATGTTCCACCACGATACTCTTACGTTTCAAGGCAAAACCAAAAAAAAAAACGCAGCACCATCAGTTTGTCCATGGAATTGGTTCTGAATGGTTTTCGGTTTCACAATGTTTGATGCAAACACATGGCTGCGATTTTTGATAACCAACAGGCGTAAAACCGACACAAGTTCGCGGAACGATTTTACTATATCATCATGTGATCGCAAATGCGAAAGAGTATTCTTGTTCTCACATCCGAGATTAACAAATATTGCATCGCGATTGATCGGTGATCCGTTTGCGGTTGCGGACATCATTTTTGAACAAAATGTTGTAAAACACATGTGCGTGTTGTACTGTCGGATGCTTGGCCTGACAAGAATCAGAACAACAAAACCCCAAGAAACCCATCTGAATCTGAACAAGAAACAAAGAGTAAACATCCATCAAAACTTCGTGGATTGCATTCAATGCACCAATCTCTGCACTGTTCTCGTCATATTCAGCTCCATTGATGAGCTCTAAACTGCGCTTCACACAAATGCAGAGGAAACAGTACACTGCTACCTTGTTGTAGGTGGTCACTGGGTTGCTCGAAGAAGCAGCGGCTACATCGCCGGAAACATCTTCTGGCTCAGGTTCATCTGGCATGACATGGCGTGGCTGCATGGCAATCAGCAGAGAAGAAAGCGTGAAAAACAAAACCACCATTGAAATCATCCAGCATGAAGTTGAAAGAGATGAAAACTGCTCAAGCACTGAAAAAGGAATTGGGCTCTCTAGGCTCAAGGCGTCTGTGTTGTGAACCAAACTCAGCAGCAGCAAGGTTTGGAGAGAACGTTTCGTTGCAACCACAGTCTGGTGGNGTCTGTGTTGTGAACCAAACTCAGCAGCAGCAAGGTTTGGAGAGAACGTTTCGTTGCAACCACAGTCTGGTGGGTAGCCTTCTCACCAACGCTTTCACGCAACATCCGCAAAACGCTTCGAAACTCACTTGACGCCTGTTCCTTTGACACCACATCTGTACCTACCAATTCACCTGCATTTTCATCATACACTCCAACACCATACATTAGATATCTCATCCTGTCATTTGAAAGCTTCTTGGTGCCCAGATCTGCATAGTTATGCTTGGTGGGGATGGACGAGGTCTCAAGCGCCTTTGTTTTCACCAATTGTTGTATCCACAGCACTCGGCACGAAAGGTGCCGGATGCGTCCGACTCCGGACCGATGGAGCACTTGCTTGGCAGCACTGTTGTCCAAGATCAACTTCAAACGCACTTTGTCAGAAAGGCAAAACTCGAGACAAACACGCAGCAATAGACCATCGCATGTTGTTGACACTGCAGCATGTACCTCTGCTTCAGCAGAGCTGAGTGCTATGACTTTCTGGGTACGGCTGGTGGAAAGTAGGAGACATCCCTGAAAACAAATGACTCCTGAGCTCACTGATCTCCTATGTCCCTTGTGTGCCGCCCAGTCCGAATCTGAAAATAGTTCGATCACCACCCCATTGTCATCAGGAGGTGAGTACCAAAGTCCATTCGTTTGCAAACGAAGTCGCACAGCATAGCCACGGACTGAAAGCAGATACAAGCACAAGTGCTTCATCATGGCCCAGCTTCTTTCTGTCGGGGCACTCATCTTCTGGGCCAAGCCTCGTATGGTGTATGAGCACTCCACAAGGTCAGTTGAAAGGTAAAGCAAAATACCAACAGCTGAACGAAACCGTGATGCCTTTTCTGGTTGAAGGGCTGGAGTATCATCTACTTCTGTCATCATCTCATGGCATGGCACTTTCTTTGGGTTCATTGTGGTTTGAACTCCGACAACTTCAAACAACTTGTCAAAGTGACGTTGATTTTGCTGAATATGGATTGTCTCCTCATCGACAAGGACATGAATACGTTTCAAAAACTCAAACATGTCTCCGGGCTGTTTCATGCAGTGCACAGAGGTCTTGNTTGTCTCCTCATCGACAAGGACATGAATACGTTTCAAAAACTCAAACATGTCTCCGGGCTGTTTCATGCAGTGCACAGAGGTCTTGTATCTTCCAGTGAGAGTTGGAAGAAGGCTTTCATCGAAATATCGCTGCTCTGTCACCACCAACATGTCATCGACATGCAACAGAATCACACACCGTCCGCATGGACTGCGCAGCAAACTCGGATAGGCACTGCAGTGTTCAAAGCCAAGCTTGTCACCAAGGAATCCAGTCACGCTCTCAAACCAAAGCTGGCTGCCATCTCTTTGTCCTGGAAGCACTCTTCCAAGAGCAAAAGTCTCAGACCCTGAAGAAACAATTGTTGGTTCCCTTTGTTGCACAGTCAAGAAAGCATCGCCAATGTCGATGGCGCTCATCACAAATTGCTTTTCAGGATGCTTTTCAGGATACATCTTCTTCCAATGCAGATACAACGTCGGCAGCAATCTATTGGTGACGTTGCTTGAAGCCGGAGAGAACAAATCCTGGCGCTCTGGAGAAAGTCAGGCATATTCCCTAGCCACATATCGGGCTCTTCGAAGCCAACATCTTTTGCCATCCAACACCTTGTCTCTCCATGTGATGACATATCTTGTGGACAAACGTTTTGGGTTCATACCTTCAACGCTTTCTGGAGGAAGAAGCACGCCCATTTCCTTCAAGCGTGCCGTCTCCACTTGCATTGCTATGGCATCCAAGTGTTGCAGATGCTCAGCTGTCAGCTGTGGCTCATGCTCTGTGTATGGAAAAATCAANCATCCAAGTGTTGCAGATGCTCAGCTGTCAGCTGTGGCTCATGCTCTGTGTATGGAAAAATCAACTGCTGCACCAGCACATCGTCAGTGGCAGGCTCAACGTCGTCATCGTTTGACAGACCAAAATCAAACTCTTCCAGATTGTCCAACTCGTCGCTGGTGAAAGAAGTATAGTGATGGTCATCCTCATGCTCATATTCAATGCCGGCCACCACACAAATGCGTGCCCTTTTTGAAGCAGGCTCATCACCTTCCACAGGTGTAAGGGGTGCATGGTGCTCTTCTTCCATGGGTGTGGCAACACCAGATGCAACTGCAAAAGGCGGAGGAGGTGTCATGCTGGCAGGCTGTGGGCCAAACCCCGCCTGACCTTGTACAGGGGGTTGTCCAAGTGGATCTTCAATTGCTTGCTCTATTGGAGTGGGTGGCAAACCCTTCACAGCTTCGGCCTCAACATCAAGAAACGGCTCCAACTTGCTTGGTGCTGGTTGAACACTTCCTGGAGGAAGGGCTGGAGCAACTTGAGCTGTGGGCTTCAAAACACGCTTTGGCACCATCAACCTGGAACCTAGTGTGGCAAATGAGCATTCCCAAGGAGTCATCTCAACATTGCCAACTTCAGCCAGAATCCAAGGACTTGGAATGCGCCGCACTGATCTCGTGACAAACAAACCACCGTTGCAGGAAATGATGTGGGCATCATTGTTCTGTGTTTTGCCCAGCCATACTCCACGCTGCCAAGAAGCAAGTCCCTTGGCAGTGGGCTTCAAATAGCCCATGCATGTCTCGCCAAAATAACAAACTTTGCCATGGTATTCTTTGCCTGTGCATCTTTCGTATGCTGTTTCTCCATTGCTCACTGCAAAGCGGCAGTGTAGCCAAGCTGCATGCACAACAGCCCAAGCATACATTGGGTGAAGGGCGCTGAACAACACTTTTCCATCAGCACCAACTGAGCGCTCGACTTGCTCAATCAAGAGATTGGCCTGGTTGCGTATGGTCTGAACGGTCACTTCAGCTGCACCATTGGCTTCCTTGTTGCCGGGCACCACAAGCTCAACTGTTGTATGGACTCCAAATCCTTTCAAAGCTTTTCTACAAGCATCAAGCAATGACACTGTACTTGGTTCATTGTCTGTTCGAAAACACACTTCTTGGTGTCCAAGCCATGTCACAAAACGACACAGCTCTTGAGTCAGGTATGGGAGACTTTTACCTCCCTTGGCAGCTGTGGGAACTGCATGCATCATCTTCGTGCTCCTGTCATGGATGAAGAGCACTGTCAAAGAATCATCGGTACCACGGTCTGCATAGCCAAAATCAAACGACACCAAAGAATATTCAGATTTGAGGTGGCTCTCTCGATGGTGTTTGTCTTGACGCCCTTTGTGTGCTACGCAAAGCTCACACCATGATCTGAAAGGAATGTGTGTGGCATTGTGTTCACGTATTTCTTCTTCAGTAGGCTCAACTGGGACGTNCACACCATGATCTGAAAGGAATGTGTGTGGCATTGTGTTCACGTATTTCTTCTTCAGTAGGCTCAACTGGGACGTCAGGTTGATTGGCTGAACGCTGCAACTCTTTGCCCAAGTTGTGTTTCACAGAGTGAGCTGCCAACAACTCTTGCTGCTGCAAATGTTGTATCAAACGCTTGAAAAGTTGAGCTCGAGACCCATTCACTGAAATGCCCAATGAGGTGCAGGCTGCTTTCAGGACTGCCAGTGAAGAGCTGCTATCTATACGTGTACCGTCCAACACTACTTCCTCAGGTCCAGCCAAAACCTCATCTGGTGGATCTGGTTCATCAGGTGCCATTGGGGCCTCAAAAGGACCTGGCACATCAGCAGCTGGAATCACTTGCAAAGGAGGGTTCATCGATTCATCAGATTGTTCAACTGCAGGTGGGTGAGAGACAGGCTGTGAAGATGAAGCGCTGGCTGAGCTTCCATGTGTGGGCCCTAACAAGTCAAGGGCCTCCTCAATCACTGCAAACCCCAATTGTTCATGGGTGCACTGCTTTGCATGTCCAATTGTGAGCACCTCTTGCACTGATCCAGGGTTAGGCAATGCAGCTGTGAGTGAGCTTTCCATGAACTCATCGGTGACAAAACGGTTGTGTTCATGCAACTGCCATCGTCCATCACGTTTTACCAAAGTAGTACGATACCACAACATACTCGAAGCTGGTGCAAGGCTCACATCAACGCAAATTGGCTTGTAAGTTTTGATCCCAAAACACTCAGCTCCCAGCTTTGTCCATGTGGTTCTGAGACGTTGCAATGTGTCTCTCAACTGCACAGCACGCAAATGAGAGTCTCCTGACTCCTCCAGCATCCTAATGTTCCCTGAAATGCAGAGGCTATTGCGCTTGAAAGAAACTGGAATGGCCTTTTCACCTTTCACCAGGTGAAGATTGTTGTCTAACTTCTGTAAATTCCAGCCATGTTTCATCAATTTGCCAAGTGACAGCAAAGGACTCGTGATTGATGCAACTATGAACTCTTCTTTCAGTGCAAAACCACCAAAATCAACTGTTGCAAGGCGAGTGCTGGAAATATTCAATGGACTTCCCTGAGCATCAACAAAACGCAATCGATCGTTTGAGGTCGTGGCAGTACCTGCATGTGCATATTCCATGGGCAAAGCTGATCCATCTGCTCCACTGTCAAGAATAATCTCAACTGCTCGAACATGGTTGACTTCACTTGGGTCAACAGTCCAAACGCCATCACAATCAGAATACGTCATGTCAAACGTCGTGCATGTGCATGGAAAACTATCCAAACATGTCGAAACAGCTGAAATCGTGCAAATGCGGCCACCAAAAACTGAGTCTGAGGTCAGGTCATCTATCCAGGGTTCTTCAGAAACGTCTCCAGCTGAACTATCTAACCAGTCTGGAGCAAACTCAAACCTTCTGACGCTTCCAACGCTTTGCTGAGGTTGCTGAACAAACGTGGTCTGTGGTGAAGGTTGCACAAATGAAACATGAGGCTGAACTGGCTGCTGAGTTCCAGACTGATGGCTCTGTGCAAAATTCTGATTCATTGGTGGTGGAGGTGGAACTTGCTGTGAAATGCCACCCTCAACTTGACGCACTTGTCCAGTCTCTTGGTCGTGTNTGGCTCTGTGCAAAATTCTGATTCATTGGTGGTGGAGGTGGAACTTGCTGTGAAATGCCACCCTCAACTTGACGCACTTGTCCAGTCTCTTGGTCGTGTTTGTATTTTCTACAGTCTCGTTTCCAGTGACCAACCTTCCCACAATACAAACAAACGTTAGACTTGTCAACATGTGTCGAAGGCTTGCCCTTTCCTTTGCCAACATTTGAAAACTTGCCTTTGACTTTGCCCTTACCTTTCTGTGCAGGAACATCTGACTTGGATTTTCCTTTGGATTTGTTATTCCCTTTATGTTTGCCCTTGGTCTCAACCCTACTGATATCCATCGGCGCAGGTCCTCCATGATCTTGTGTTGAAGAGCTAGCTGAAGCACCAATGATACCAAATTCAGAGTGAATGCGTGAAGGAGCCCAGTTATTGGTTACTGTTTCAAATCCCAAAACACGGCTTCGAACTGTAGCATATGTTGCAGATTG
>BGPT01003031.1:11075-58438 GCA_003297045.1 Symbiodinium sp. clade C Y103
ACTTTCTCATCTCTGATCTTCTCACTTCTGACTTTTCTCACCTCTGCTTTTCAACTGTCCATATTGTCGGAAGCTTCACTTCTAAACTTCCTTCGAATATAGGTGTTTCCTGTAAATTTTTCCATTAACCAATCCAATGACTTATAGATCTTCAAAAAGACACAACAACTATTCAGATCGATGGATAGACAGATAGACAGACCGACAAACAAACAAACAAATTGATACACTGGTGAACATCAAAATAGCTTGGATCTATGGATGTCCATCCCCACCAAATATGGTATTGTATGGTATTATCACAGCTTTCATCCATGCCTATATCGAAACCTACGCCGTTACGCCCCTTCCAGCACTAGGCAACCTCTTGACGGGTCACAACCAGCCAGGTCTTGCATCCAAGTGACGTCCATTGACGCAGAACTCAATGAATTCGGCCACCTGAAAACAAGCCCATGTCATGCAAAGTTTCTTCGTATTTTGAACGTCTTTCCAGAAATAGTTCTGGACATAATACACTGTAATAAATGAACTCGCCAATCGGACATATCAGGAAAAAATGCTATCTTCCACTTTCAACTGTCATTCACCACAGTAAAGTAACATAGATATGTCAAATCCACCATTTGTAGACAATTTCCAAAGGAAAACCCATAGATTTCAATAGTTTGTTGTATGTTTACTCGAGGGTGCATGATGTCTCGCAGATGGGGTACTTCTCCGGTGAACTCGTCAGTCTGTTTCTTTTGACTGGGATTTTTATGGGACTCAAGCCAAGCAAATCACCATCATCTGGTTAACCATACAAGTGATTGACTGGGATTTTACCAGCCAATTTGCTTTAAATGGGTGATTCAACCAACAAAAATGGTGATTTACTGGGATTTCGTCAAGCTGATGCCGAGTTGGCTGAACCTCCAATCCCAGGGAACCCCAAATCCCAGGGTAAAAGGCAGTCGTTAAAACAACCATACAGTGGGTCTCGACTACTTACACTCCAGCAAATGCATCAACATGCACATCTGTACATACATATGCATATTATCATATTTACATATTATTAATTACACACGTATATATGTATATATATATATATACATAAGCATATCTATCAATATAATATATGCTATGTCTACACATGTATATATGTATGGAAAAACCTTTCTCTAGGGAAAGCCTGGGCTTTCCATATGTTATATAGTTTACTGGAGACTGGGCCATCATCGCTGCCAAGGCACAGTGTGTTCCTCCTCATGGTTGTCGTTGGCTTCCATGAGCAGCAACTTCTCGGAATCTTCGCAGGACCTCTCACCGTAATCCTTGCAGTAGTTCTCCTGCCACAGCGGATGCTTGGGACCGAGTTGGTACACCCCCAACCTTTTCAAGATGCATGGAACCCAAAAAATGGGATTTGGAGCATGATTTTCGTAGTGAACCATGTCAAGCTTAAGGGGTCTATGTTGTTGATAACAATAGCTGGAACTGTGTAACCAACATATGTATATGTATATCTATGCGATAGACCTCAGTTCTATATGGGAAACAACGTGATACATCGTAGTTCATAGATGTGGTTTTTGCAAGCCATCCACATAACTGGGACAAATCATATCGCTGATGAAACCCAATTAAGCATTGCATCTAAAAAGAGATGTACATCCAAATTATCCAAGTATCAAAGCAAACTCCATGCGCTTTGATTCATGGCTGCAAGTTGTGGGTAAGAACTTGCTCACACAATCCATGTATGGCAACCCCTTCTGAGCCTTCTGTCCCTAGAAATCCGAGCCTTTGTATGTGATCTATCCATTTTGCCGTCACTTCTTGGAGGTGTTAGCTTTTGGGGACGGGGATTGTGTCTAAGTTTATCTAAGTACATTTGGTATATGGGCCAAGATCAATGTTATTTAATACATAGCTCTTAGTCATCAAATTTTGAAGAGTGCATTATATTATTATTATTTTGTCAGCAAATATTATCGTTTTGTGAAGAGTGCATTATCGTTTTCCAAGCCTCAGCTCAATTTCGAAACAGAAAGATGCCTCGAATACTACTCTCCATTGCGGTAAATTTTGGTTGTAGCTCATATGTACCACAAATGGAGCAGTGGGGTGATATCAGACTGGTGCAAAGCCCTATGTATACAACCAAATCTATGCATATAATGCCAGCAACGAGTTGCAAGACAGAAATCATCCGAATGACCCAACCCCACAAGCCGTCTGTAGGATCATCCCACAGATTTGAAATACCATCCGGTAATCAAACATGGCAATGGGAAATCCTGGTTTTAGTGATCAACTAAAAATACCCAGAAATATCTAGAAATGGATAGAAATGGGAGATTGTCCATGGCCACGGTTGATTACCGGAAGCTAATTCTGATGAGTCAAATCTTCGAAGTATGGACCAGCTCCGGGAGCTGGAGATTTAACTGACCATGTGTTTCTGCTCATTGTCTACTTCACATTTCTCTCAATTCATGATCAAAAACTCCTGGTTTCGGCTGGGCGGGTTGAAATCCCCAAAAACCATGTGGCAGTGCATTCCACACCATTAGGCTCTAAAACTTCAAATCTATATATAATAATCTATTGTGTGAACCTAACCTTCGTTTGCACGTTCAAAACGCAACTGTTGAAAATCAACATTGATACTGGTCACATGTTTGCAAATTTGATTTATTTGTGCTTACACTTTCGGGGTTTTACCCCCTGTTTCACAAAAGCTTAAAAGCCAGCCTCTTTCAACTTGATAATCCAGATTCCCTCGCCACCTCGGCTTCCGGGTGCCATGGAGGAAAAAATGACATGTGTGTATAATATATAAATATATACATATGTGACTATCATATGTGACCATATGTGACCATATGTGACCATACAGTATGTGACCATATGTGACCATATGTGACCATATGTGACCATGTGTGTGTGTGTATGCATCGAGAAAAAACAGCAGATTCCCAGTTTTTACGCATTAACCATCATTAACCAATGGGAAAAATTAAAAAAATCACCTTCGCAGCAGGTTCCCAGGTTGATTTTCCTCATTTCTGCTGGGTCAATCTCCAATTTCTGGTGGACAAATCGGAGACCCTCTGGTCATCAAACGCGACGAGCTGGAACATGTCCCTATAAATGGAGGTGTGTAGCTTGGCAAAATCAACCACAAATGGATCAAGCCTCCAGTTATATGATGTCGGATGTATGGACAACTGGGATCTTCATGCAATTTTAACCATCAGAAATGGGATTCTGACCATCAGGATGGAACCAAATCGGAGTTCAATTCCCACTCCAGGTCACTAGAGCCGCGGTTCTGCTTGATGACGCGAGGTTGGAATGCCATGGTCTTCTTGAAGCCCGCCGAGAACCTTGCAGCGTGAAACACGCTGCAGAAAGCACCAGGTCGCACCGTTTCAAAAGAATGGATTGGGTAGGTTCCCAAGCGACAGTAAAGCAGTTTGTTCATAATACATTGATATACAAGTATACATACGCGTATCTGTGTACATGTGTGTATATATATATATATGTCAATATTGTATATATCGGTATATATTACAGTAGTCCAAATGTTTACGTGTACAAATATGTACATATATATATATATATAGTGTACATACATGTAGAGTACATCCATATGGCTTAATAGGATTTAAGAGGTATCTGCACAATCCACAGGTGGTGACTTGTTGTGGCGCTTCCCCACCAGGCAACTCCTCAGGGCTGTAGTAAGCCAAGGTGTCCTCCAAGCCGATGTTCATAGTTGCCACCTTGCACAAGGCATCCTTGGCACCCATCTTTTCCTCAGCGAGCTAAGTGGCCAGAAAATTCTCAGACTTTACCCTCTGGTAAACTAACATAGCTATTGAAAATTGCTATTTATAGTGGGTTTTCTCATTAAAATTTGTGATTTTCCATAAAAAATGTTAGTTTAGCAGAGGGTATCCCCTGTTGATGACGAACAGTTGGCGAACTGGAAAATCACCATAGGTGAATCATCTTAGGCCGAAGGTTCTTGAGGTTGGCAGCACCTCATGGTGCAATAATACCATTTTCCGCATTCGCAATTCACCAGGATGATTTCCCCCTAAACTGTAGGGGTTGGTCCGCCAGGGTTTGGTGAAGACTTATTTGTCATAGCTTGCCACGTATGCATCAATTTAAACCTCATGGTTGGAATGTATAACCATCATACCCCCATACCCCCATGCCCCCATACACCCATACCGCTATTTCGTTCCCATGATATCCCTACCATATACCCATTATACCCCCATCATATCCCGGTCAAATCACCATTTTATCATTACATCTGCGGCCAATCTTAAACACCCTGCATTTTTTCAAAGCTGATCAGTAAAGAATATGATAATTGGCATGGCCCCATGTATAGCAACCGATCACAAAAGCACAAAAGTATTCATATCCCCATCACAGCCCCATCATATTCCCAAAAATGCCCATTATAGCTTCCCACAGCCACAGCACCACAAATGTCCGGCTGAAATCCGTCGAAGTTATAACTTCAGCACCAACCATACCACCCTCTGGTTTTTTTAACATAGCCATGGAAAATTGCCCAATTCTAGATGGTTTAAATAGCGATTTTACCTATTCAAGATGGTGGTTTTCCATGGCGAACTGTTAAGTAACCAGATGGTAGATTATCAACTCATCTAAACCCCAGATACCCTCCGGTAAACTCACAGTTTGCTATAGAAAATCACCATTTTTCATGAGAAAAAAAATGAAAAAATGCTGGGCTCCACCCAGGCAGCCATGACGTCCGGCGAGGGCCAGACCTGGATGCCGGCCTTGCGCAGCTCCCGCATGCCGTCGTCGAACTTCTGCTGGTCACCACCATCTGCCTGGCTCCATGCGGGGATCATCGGGGAGATCATGGGGAGATCATGGGGGGTTACCCTATGGAAAATTACAATTGTTTAATGGGAAAGTCAACTATTTCTATGGCCATGTTCAATAGCTACGTTAAATTACCAGAGGGTATATGAGTTGATTTTTTCTACCATCTGGTTATTTGTTAGAGTTCGCCATGGAAAACTACCATCTGGTTCATAGGGAAATACTGTAAATATAGAGGGGATATACCCTCTGGTCATTTGTGACAGTTTGCTATTGAAAATGGCCATAGAAATAGTGGATTTTCCCATGAAAAATGGCGATTTTCCATCGCAAACTGTGAGTTTACCAGAGGGTATCTGGGGTTTATATAAGTTGATAATCTAAGTGGGATGAGAGTTTGTCGTACACTAGTTTGATATATGTATTGAGTTCATTGCTGATTGACTACCCTCCGGTATAGAAAATGCATGAAAATGCGGTATGGAGATTCATGATTGTTTCCTCTTCGAAATGATCTACACTCATGGTGGATTTTCCATATCTATGTATCTATGTTCGTTTACTGGAGGGTAAGTGAGAGAAGTTGTTTTGGAAACTAATTTTAGATTAATAGGTTTTCATGTTTTTACAAAGGTCATCGCTGACTGACTATTATAATAATGAAATACATATTAAACATGTGTTTATGTCTTAAAAATCCCCCTTGAAATTCACCCCAAGGGTCACACGCCGTCTTTTGTAGGCATAAACCGCGGGGTGTGCAAGAAAACCTACAATTGCATGTGTGCAAGTGAAAATGTGGTCTTACAAAATGCGCTGCGCGGACACATCAAGCCACATTTTTATAAAACCCTTTTTGTAGGGGAGGTATTCTTGGCTCAAACTTCTGATTTCAAAATTATGATGAACATGAAATTTGTGAATGATCTTGGACCCTTCACCCCCTAAAAAGGCCTCATTTTGTAGGAAATTGCTGTTCTCACTGTTCTCCCATTTCCCAGGATTTTTCTCACTCCAGCCCTCAATTGTCTTCAAGGATCAACCCATCCTTTTTGTAAGGAACTGAGTTATGGTTTACTTGTATGTTTTTTGGCTGCCTTTTCTGTTGCAATGTTGACACAAAGTGAGGGTTTTCGTGTGTCTTCTTATACAATGAAGGGGTGCCACCACATAAGCCCCACAAAATGATGGGGTGCACCATGAGGCTTTAAGGCGCACAAGGCCGAGAGCACTACAGGTGGTTTGAGTTCAGCGGCCAAAATCCCTGCAAAAGTCTGCAAAACATGATTTCCCTAAAAACTGACCCCCTAAAAGTAGCCAAAGGGTTTCTTACAAAATGCATGGCCCCAACCCAGGCAATTTTAAAAACTGCATTTTGACATTGCTATACATTGCTATATGATAGTGATTTTAGGCCTTAATCCTTAATCATCTATTTTTTGGTTCAGGCTGTACATAAGCAAATTCAGGTATAAAAAATCCAAGCGAAAGGCAAAGCGCCATCGCCGTCGCTCACCTTGATTTGCCCCGGGTTGCAGCGGACGATGATGAAGTCGAAGTTCTTGCAGACCCTGGCCACGTGACAACGTGATAACGTGATTCATTGGATTGGGTTAAGGGAAAATTTTAACCGGAAACCATGGTTTTTCCTATGAAATCTAGGGGTTTCCTGTAAAATTTCCCATTAACCCAATCCAATGAGTGATCCCCCCCAATGACAATGGTTAAAGATTCGCCCTTGTTTCGGTAGTGGTTGGTGAAGATTCGACCCTCATCAGCCTTTATTCACAGGGTTACCTGTGGGGGGGGGTTGGCTGAAACTCAAGGTGCATCCAGAATCTACTCTCCGGTAATCAAACCTTGCTGGCCATTGCTGCCTAGAAAATCCCCCACTTACGATTCTTCCAGCTAGAAACCTCCATTAATAAAATCCCAGCCAGCCATGTTTGATTACGGGAGGGTCATTATATAAATATCCCATTATTAAGCATGGGGACATGCGGTACTGATTCAATGGGGGGCTAACCATCAAAAATTGGTGCTGAATTCAGAAGGTTCCATCATCAAACATTGAGATATTTGAATAGTCACTGGATTGATTCTAGATTCTATTGAGCCATAGAGCTTTACCCCAAATAGGTGGCTTCCTGCAGATTTTCTCTTCAACCAAGTCTGGGATTGGACCGTTTTTTGCACGATATGTTTCCACTGCGGAATGGAATTCTCCTGGTCACACAAACCGTGGGATGGTTGCGTGCCTTTATTTCGCCTGTGTTTTGAATATGCTGGGAGATTGGCCTAACCTATGACCGGAACATCTGCATCGGCATGGTTAATTACCACCTTTCTTTTGAGGATCACTTTATGGCACCACTAGCCCTAGAACTATTGTATCCCTAAATAAATCAAAGCATACTGTACACAAGACAAAAACAACATTGACTATACCAACGTATACCAGCATAAGTGGAAACAGTGTCTGTGTCTATCCTTGCAAGTTTGTTGATCCTGTGCCAAATGTCTTTTAGTAAGGAATGGTTAAAACCGATGCAAACTCAACAAAAACTGCAAACCTACATGTTTATATGTTCTGTTGTGAATTATGTTGATAATCATCGGTACGTCGAATTTAAGCCATCATCATTGTTCTCATCCTTATACATTACTGTATCATTATCATTGTTGATTGCTATCATAATTGATATTGTGCATATCTATTAAACAAAACACACAATTTTGAATGTATGATTGAGATCTATGTAATATTATGTGATATTCTATTCTTGAATCCAGGGTCAGTCTATTTCTTTGACGTTGTAGGCTGGCAATTCCGCCATGTGGCTTGAAGAAGGTGTCGTGCTCCTCGTGGGTGTAGTGAATCAGCTGGCACGACATGCCACCTTCGGCGCCACCAACAAAAAGAAAAGCGATCTCGGAGGTTCCCTCTCTGGAATTTGTTGCCATCATTTAGCCTCTGGTAAACTAACATAGCTATTGAAAATGGCTATTTATAGTGGATTTTCCCATTAAAAATGGTGATTTTCCATAGCTATGTTGGTTTACCAGAGGGTAGATGAGCCAAATGAACGGGAAACTCCCATGGGTTTTTTCACGCCATGGCACTGTTGATCATCCCGTTGGCCATCGGAATGGAATCGTACCTGTGCCCATTCGAGCTCTTGTCCTTAGGAAAAAAACCGAGGAAACCAGGACTTTTCAGCAGCTTCACTTGGAAGATATCATGGGGATATCCTGGGGATAGAACCAACAATCTCGATATTTGGATATGATATGATATTGTCATATATTATCTGTGACCTATGAGTTTTGACCCACAAGTCATACCACGAGAAATTTGGCTGGCTCAAATGGCGGAGCCACAACATTCTCACCCCATACCATGGTTATCAATGTTTTTCAATGTTGATCATCAGTTTGCTGAAAGTTGTCGTTTTGGGGGGCGAAAATAACGAAACAAACCCACATGTTTGGGTAAACCTTGTTTTTGCTACCGCTACGGGCGGCGGTACCTTGTTTTTTTTTTGCAGTTTTATACTTAATTGTTTGCCATAAATAGGAATAGGTGCCAATCAGCTTCAAATTTCTTGTTTGCAAGGCATCTTGTCTAAAGTCTAACCAATGTTCATTCAAGCATGTTTGCGAATTAGTTTCACAGCCAATAGGAAATTCTATTTTTACAAGTCAACGCAATGCAATGTGTAAAATGTTACTCTGTGGTTATTTGACATAGCCATGGAAAATGGCCCAATTATAGATGATTCATGGTGATTTACCTATTACGGATGGTACTTTTCCATGACTATATGTTAAATAACCAGAGGGTAATAGTGTATAATGTGTCAAAATCTTGGTAGTCTGCATGGAGTGCCTCTTGGTTTCATGGTTCCATTGGGGGCCTGGCCCCGTCTTCGTCAAGGGACAGATCCGCCGTAGGGCTGGCTTCGAACGAAGATCTGGCAAAGAGCACCCTTGAACTTCCTCGGGATGCCAACTGGAATGGCACTGGCACTGGGAGCGCTTGGTGGCTGCATGTGGCTGAAAATGTCCTTTCCCAAAGAGATGCTTCTGGTTGAAAGGAAAGGAGTACGAATTCTGCCCCCGTCCTTTGCCTTCCATTCCTGAATGGTGATCCCTGGCAACTTTGAGCAAATCTGACATCTGAATTCCAAAAGACACCATCAGAACAATACTCAACAATATCAGAAGCTGATCTTCTGACTCTTGGGCATCCAGCATCCGCCCAGTTTTAAGAATCGCCAGGTCTCGGTTCCTTTGGCTGCTCCAGAAGGCCTTCCGGGATGCAGTGGATGTGTCTGGCACTTGATACCAAACATATCCACACATCCATAAGAAGTTATGACCCAACCATCTCAAAAGAGGAACTGGTGCGACTAACTTTTTGTACTTTTAAATGGTGGGTGGACCCTGATGATGTTGTTGAGAATTGCACGAAAACAGGATTTAAATGGTTCGAGTAAATATCCAAAAGTTTGAAGATTGACCATGAAGTATCATCATCCAACTTGGACAATCAACATATGAGTGCAAAAAGCAACATCATAATATGTATATATATATATATATAGCCATTCTATAGCCATCAAACCACGTTTTTCCAAGCTGCCTGATTCGTTCAACCCAACAAAAATCAACAAACATCGTCTTCGGGGCACGGCCTCACCCGACAGCCTGTCTGGAACTATGTTCAACCCCAAACTTAGGATTTAAAGCTAAATATTGATATAAACCTGTACATTCTATTCAAGAATCCTAAAGATATAAGCTTTTCCCAATGATATCATGATTCTATCTCGCCATTGTTCCCAGTTGAATCCCCATGTTTCATCGGTAAATCCCCTCGAAAAACAGCTAGATGTTCCCCCTGTGCCATGGGACCCAGCACTGTCACCCCGGCTGCGCCGGCTGCGCCTTTGTAGTCCTTGGCCACCACCGTCAGAGGGCTGCAATCCACTGGACCAGGACAGGCAGTCGCCTTGATCACGCAAGCCTCCTGGGCACAAGTGGGTCACAAGGTGAAGTTTGCCAGTCTTCGTTGGCGAAGTTGGTTGGTTTATAAGTGGGTTAGCCAACCAAAATTGCGATTTAGCCAGCAAAATTGTGATTTACTGGGATTTTATCAAGGCGATACCGAGGTAGTTGAACGAACTGGCTTCACTATATGGTATCTATATATATATATATATGGTTTATGCTAGGTATATGTATAGTGCATGGAGTTCTAGACCAACAAACATAACTGGGGGGAGCCACCTTGGAAAAACTGGAATCTGGATGGAAAATCTCACATGTTTGGTGTTGATGGATCCACATGGGAATCAGCTCCAGGGTAGTAAGAAACATCATCGACATAAATGGCTGTTTCATGTTCCACTGCCATATCAGAATACCAGGACATACCCTCTGGTGAACTAACATAGCTATTGAAAATGGCCATTTATAGTGGATTTGTCCATGAAAAATGGTGATTTTCCATAGTTATGTTAGTTTACCAGAGGGTAAATGTTGGCAAAATCTGGCAAATACATGCGCCCAGAACCGTCAATCCGCACATCATCATCAATTTGGAGCATCAATTTGGAGCATCATCCCATTTCTATAGGGATGGAAGAGAACAATTAGAACATCTTGGATGTCCATCAATTTCTCTTGGACCGACTCCCTTGTGGTAAAAAAAACAATTTATAGATGGATTACCTATTCAAACGGTAATTTTCCATAGCAGAGCACACGTTGAATTACCAAAGGGTATGATATGATAAACCCAAGCGTAGACAATCCTGTTAAGCAACCGTTCGGGGGTCCTTACTTCTACATCATCCAAAATTCCCATGTACAAATTCAACAACAAGCCCCACTTACCTCAATATATATATATATATATTCCAATCAAGTCCTATCCCCATCACATCCGTATAGCTACTTATGATAATAAGACATGATGACATACGATAACCATCAAATTGTTAATTCTAGCAACCCCAAAAAACATAGAAACGTAGTTTATCACTATCTTACATTCTAGTTGTATTTCAGCAACTTGCACCTTTCTCGTCTCAGGGGTTCTACAACCAGATTTGATCAAATTTGATGGTAGATGAGGTTAATGTGGGTATATATATATATATAAACAAGAATAAACCATCCCCAATGACTCACCACTAAATAGGTGGTATAAACCCTTCCCAAATGGGTGGTTTATGGCATTGTTTTCTTGCCCACATTGATCACCATTTACCCTCCAGTAAACTAACATAGCTATTGAAAATGGCTATAGAAATAGTTGATTTTCCCATTAAACATGGTGATTTTCCATAGCAAACTGTTAGTTTACCATTTGCGCAGCCAAAATGGTCCAAAAATTTCCCCCGCCTTCAATTTGGCCAACTGATCCGCAGGAAGCCCCTTGAGCGCCTCGGCAATCTCCTCGCCGCGGCGTGTTCGTGCTGGACTTTCTGTCTTTTCTGGGGGGGGCGGGGTTGACAGGTTTTTAATATCAATTTATGATATTATATGGTCTTACATGGATCAGTATGGTTTAATATGGTTTAATGTGGTTTAATGTGGTTGAATGGGGGGTTGGATGGAGTTGAATGGAATGGGCGCGTCTGAAAATGGGGGATATCCCCAAGTGATGGCCACTTTTATCAGGAACATGATGATAATCCATGAAGAATTCTTTGGGTAGACGATGCTCAGGCAAATCTATGTACATGTTCTACATAGTTGGTATCTGGTTCAAGCCCATGGTTGTAGGTTGCATTGCCATTCTTGGGTGTTTCACCCTAAATTCGTCGGTCAAATTAAAGGTCTTCAAGTTGAAGATGGATCCAGTGATGGTTTAGAACTTGCTCAAGGTGAATCAACCCGCAATAGTATTCAATGTGAGGGTCTTCTTGAGAGCTATTGCAACGTTATCATTTTTAGTGCCAAACGATTGAACATGATTGAACTGTTTTTGTGATTAGACCATTGTACTTGTTTAATCCCAACGTTTGGTGGTCAAGTCCCCGTTCTTTTCCATGTCAATCCTCATCTTTGCTGCTTCCACCCAGGCAAACTACTGTAACACAAACATGTTAAAACCACCGCGCGTAGATCATGTTCCTCAAGAGAAGGTAAGGTTTCCACGTCTATCTTCATTTACCCTAGGGATCTCTAGGGTAAATTGGTACATCCATGCAAATCTATATGGTTTTTTGCCAATTTGCCTGTTCCCACCTTTTTCTGAGATCATCCTGTTCGCTGGTCAATCCCGATTTTGTTGGTTGGTTAACTCCCCGTTTAGCGCAAGCTAAATCCACATTTGTTTGCTGATTGAATATGATTAAAATCCAATGCCTGTTGGTCAAATCCTCAATTTGTGCAGGTCAAAACCCAATGTGTGTGGGTTAAAAATCAACATATAATTTTCTGCTGGTGAGATTCCAATTTCGGAGTGGTTAAAAGTTACACTCTGGTAATGACTCACTAATAGTTTGGGATGGAAAGCCACCAATGGGACAAGAATTGGATAATAATATTGAAGTAGCTATGGAAAAACACCGTGCTTAACAGGTAAATCATCCAACTTCAATTGGGTCATGGTCTCCATAGCTGCGAGCTATGACCAAACAGTTTCCCGGGTCCTCGGGGGTCTTGCCCTCCATGGCGGTCTTCACTTCAGCAGTGGAGGCACCGGATCTGAGTGGTGAAGAAAGCCATGACGACGCCAGGCTCAAAAGGTGCCATATTAGGTGTGTAAGAGAGACAATGGCATACACAAATCATCTAAGAATGCTACATACTTACTCAATATGAACACAATTTCAAGTGTATACTGGAAAAATACAGTATCATACATTGTATGTACAGAGATGTACAGCCATACATATGTGCCTTTGGATTTCCGAGGAGTTCATGCGAGGCATTCACAACCAAGTAGCTGCACCGAAGGCTGAAAAAAAAATGGGATTTCAATCGAAGAATGGGGGACGGATGGGAGATCAATTCAACAAGGAGGCAATGTTTCCAAGAAGTACTGGGTCACTGGGTATTCATAGAGGAGGCTCTACTTGATCTACTTGTCGCTTCTACGCTCATCTATACTTGGAGGATCATCCCAGCTAGAAACGGAGTAACAACCCTAATTCTATACAAAGTCGCTGATTTTCGGTTTATCTAATTGATATAGCTGGGTGACAGGCCCACTTACTACCAGTTACATCCAGTGGGCTGGTATATCCAAGGGACCGGGACCCCAATGCTGCCCAGCCACCCCATGGCTGCAGGATAGGAGTGGACGCGAGGTCAAAGCAGGACGAACGACTCGATGTTTGTGTTTCGTGCGCTGGTCGAGCCAGGGACGTGCCAGCTTTGACCACCAGCAACGACGACAACAACAACAACAACAACAACAACAACAACAACAGATTGTTTAACCAACAAATATGAGTTTTTACCAACACACATGTTAATCATGTTCTTTGCTGGATTGAGAATCTGGACGAAACCGTACCATGGTCTTAACGGCAAAATACAGGGTGGGATCCAGTTTCTTGTTCCCTTATGCCATTTCTAGGACAATAGCACCAAGATCCGTGAGCACCTGAGATATGCATTCCACCGAATTGGATATATCCATAAGTCTGGGCATATTCGCATAATTGCCATATGAAACTTGATACGATTTTGGAGAGCATCCCCAGAAATTCCCATCAATAAGCCATCATTTATAGCGGTAATGTTGTCGGTCGTTGTGAGATCCCGCTCATCTTCAGCTATCCAGCCACATTGCGGGGCGCTGGGCGTACCGGTTTGAAAGAGCTCTGGCATTTGTTGCGTGTCCAGGACATTCCATGCCTTGGCAGCACGGAGCAGCACGGAATCCGCGATCTGTGGAATCTATGTGCAAGATTCGTCTGCATTCGTATTTGAACCCCATATTTGCGAATATTTGCGGGGTTTAGACCTTCATGTAAGTTTGGATGGCTAGCCGGTTGCGAATCTCAAAATATCTTGCGCGCACCTCAAGCACAAAAAAAAACTGCATGTTATCCGACTTTATCCTTGATGACCCTACACCCTACCACAAGGCTGAATCACTCGGGAGAGTTGTACTATGCAACTTCAAACGCCGATTCGAAAGCCCAACTCAGTGCTGTGTCTAGATCCCCTGCATGGATGCCATGCTAACCTGGGTTTCGGGTACGAGTAGGAGGTATTTCATGTCATTGGAGGAGGGGATTATGTAATCAACTTACTTGCGGGCTCTGGATGGTTTTTGTGTCTAACCCTGCCCTGGCCCATCAAAAGAAAACTCATTGAAGGCAAATGGCACTTATACATGGAATCCTCTTCGCAACAGCTATAAAATCCTATTGATTCTACGTTGGATTTTTCAATCCCATATTTGCCCACACTCGTTTCTGCAATGTATAACTTGTGGAGAACCATCACTGATCACTGCAGGTGACAAACAAGACGCGTCCGGGGTGCTCCAGACCATGCCAGATGTTACCGCAAACGCAACCCACAGGGAAAGGTTGAGCCCAACAAGTTTTTCTTTGCCTCATTGACAACTTGGAAAAGTAATACCCTCTGGGAATCCAACATAGCTATGGACCATGGCACATGTGTAAATGATTTGCCTATCAAAAATGGCGGTTCTCCAGTAGCTAATTATTTTTAAATTACCCGCAGGTATGTAATTTCAACAAACACAAGAAGATGGCGACCGCGTTAGAAATGGCAAGCTCGCGATTCAACCTAGATTTGGGGATGGGTTATGTACTATCTATGATGCTCCGTATGGATGGGGTAACATCGTTGTGTATGAACTTCCAGCCAACCGGCTATGACCGGCCAATCGGCTAGGACTGGCTACAACCCTCGCAATGCCAAGGTGCTTCATTGTTTCAAAGCCTGGCAAAGCGACATGCGCGGCTGCACGACCCCATCTGTAACAAAGGCTAGTTGGTAACACAACCCCGAGGTACTCCCCTGTCATCTCCAAGACTTTCTGGGCAAAAACGGCCCCTTGGAGGCACCTAGATTGCCGCCGGTTAAATCCAGCACCACGCAGTAGCCACCCACGTAGTTCATGGCTTCCTCCACTGATAGGTTCTCGCCTCATGGATTGGTGTGGTAAAAATCAACTCCAGCAATAGACAAAAAGGCCCATGTGTGTGTGTGTGTGTGAAGTATGACTTCTATATTGATTTAGCATATTTTTTAGCTATTCAAAGATGTAGCCTGGGATAAACCTACAAAAAGATCTGGAAAACCCATGGCTTCTCTGGGAAGGATCTCCGCCAGGGCACAGGCGTGCGAGATCACCACCTCAACCCGGCAGGTTGATGATGTTGATGGTTGCGCCCCATAAACGGAAGGGAAGTTACTATGGTTCATGATATAATTACTTTAAAATATCTTATAAATATACAGTTAATGAGGTTTATAAACCGACTTCTGACTGAAAAATAATTTGGAAATCTCTTTCTCGAAGACAATGTCTATACAAAGTGGAGCTCCCGAAGGATAGCTAAATTGGAGAACATAACTTCAGTCACTATGGTTTCTGATACTTATAAGTATAGTTCATGATGTTTACAAACCAACTCGGAACTGCGGGGCCCACACATTGTAAATCTATAATATATATATATATATGTATGCATGTATTATATATAGTTGTACAAACCGTACAATGTACATGACATGTATGCAGAGTACATTCTATGCTGACCCCCCATAAAAGAATATAGAAAATACACAGATACACACATATTATCTAGTATGTAAATGTGCATATACAAAAATATGAATATGGAATTACAATGAATTACAGCATGGATATAAATGATTTATACATATGAGTGGCGGACAAAATTACGTGCAACTCGCAAAGGACATGGCCAAAGTGGGTGGTCCCCTTTCGGTTGTGAAGGTTTGTACTCCCATCCTGTGTGTAAACATAGGGTAACTGGGTGGTCCCCTATTGGTTGCGAAAGAACATCCCAAGTCCACTCCCTACAACTTTGTCTTCTGATAATTTTGTCGGTTACTCATATGTGAAATGAGAAACATGGGAGAAGTCGGCCCCATCAATGCAGGAAAATACTGACTGGGTGACTGTAGGAGCTAATTTCTCCAGAGATGCGAACAGCACAGCTACGAGCCATTGTGATAAGTCTGAACGGCCAGTGAACCAAGGTCATGACCCATCTGACTGAATTACTCATGCGATAACATCCCCTGACTCAGCATCAGGATGGCATGGTGGACATACCAAGCCACACCAAGCTCTGCTTCCCACATCATCTGAACGCCTGGTGTGGATTCCAGTCAATATGGCTAAGCAAAGATGATTGCCCTCTAGAAGCAATAGCTTCATAGTAGTGATTCAAGCAAACAAACCCCACATTTAGTACACCGGAGAGTAAATTCCTATCAAGCTCGCGATCAATGCAAGCTTGTTCTGCCTATTTTTTGGGGGGTTACGGATGTGAAGAGTTCTAGCCACCTTTCACCACCCGGGCCGCAGGAATCACTACCCTGCAAGTGGTGCAAGGTAAGACCCTATATGACCCTATATTATATTACATTTAAATATGTACATGTGATTATATGTGTATATATATATATATATGTGTGTGTGTATGATTATATCTATATGTATATATGATTATATATAATTATATATATATATAGAATCTATATTATATAATTATATATATATATAGAATCTATATGATTATAAATATAATCATATATATGTATATGATTATATATATATATATGTGTGCCGACTTAGCACTTCATCCTACTTCGCAGCCAACTTCTAACCAGAGTTATCAGCGGCTTTATTAACGTACCTATCCCCTTTTTCAGAATTTCAATCATCTCTGAAAACTATTGACATATATATTGACATTAGGGGTCCTGTCGTGACTAAGCCAGGGTGAGTACAACAATCTCTACAGTTGCATTGTCTGACTCATCTCATATCCCTTGTTTAGGGTGGTAGTACATCCCCACCAATTATCTGTTCGATCTTAGCAAAGGACACACAGATAGAAAACACAAAATACCAATCGGGATGTGTGCAGGCGATCTGGATCCGGCAAATGTTCCAAGTTCCAAACTCTGCCTACGGATTTTTAGCATCACTAGACACCTGTGAGCAAAATTGACTCGGATCCCTTCTGGTTCATGTAATAGTCTCCATTCTTGCCATTGGTTCCTTGGTTGAATTCCCAAGGAAATTTGTCTCAAAATGGGCACCTCCAACTTTAATGATGAATCATCATGTTCATTCATTTTAGTCACTAAAATCTTTTGATTAGATCCCCTTTTGAATCCTGATCAATTCAGCTTATCGATGCCAAATGGCTACAGCAACCATAGTAATCAAGCAAAATTCGAACATCTCAAATGAAAATCCTACATGAAAACCGTGGAGGTGGGGAAATTATAGAACCTTCATACGGACACCTCAAACCAAAAAAGGCTTCCATGCTTTTACACCTAATTAGTGGTCATAAAAAGGGGCATGCCCCATGTTCAGACAAACCTATATATAGATGCTATTCATTGGGTTTAATCTCTGGCGTGAAGGGTGAAATCCCCATGAAATGGCTGGTTGAACCAGGTGAAAATCAACAATATATATATAGAGAGAGCGAGAGAGACATATGTTCTTCATAAACCATAGTTTTCCAGTACATTTCTAGATGTTTTTTTTCATAAACCACAATTGCTCATAGTCTTTCCACATCTTTTTGGAGCGTTTCCCCAGGGTCTTACGCCATCGTTTCTGGCCACGCCCGAGCCTTCGGGGATTTCACTTTGCCCCCCGCTGGGCACTGCAGAAGTCATGGGGCAAATGAACCACTCCTGGCGCCAGCGGCCGGTTGATGGTGGGGTGGATGGATGAATATCATTTCCATTGATGCCATTGAATGACATTAAATTCCAATAGAATCCCCATGAAATTCCATTAAAATCTAGAATTTGGATGAACAGTTGTACATCTGCAGATTCTAAAGAATAAACAAACAACGCGACATCACCAGCTAAGAAAACTATCCATTTACAAACGGGAATGTTGTCCCTTGCCAGACACTTAATTCACCATGCTTCCCTAAAAGCAGATGGCTCCATGTGGCTGCACAATATCAAATATAAGAAACCTTTCCCTTCCTTTGCTATTGCTAATGTATCACCTTGCTTTCTTGCAGGCTCGACAAATATTGCAACCGGGATACTGGTCTCAGAAACCTCAATGGTGGTCAAAAGCACATGGCAATTTCAAGCGGCGGCGAATGTCGTATCCAAAAGGACCCACTCCATACATCTATGAGTGTATAATCCATACTGGATTGGATTCCCCTAATCATATTTTGATGCATGGAATATTAGTCCATTCCAAAATATGTACATTTAATATGTATTGTATAACCATTGTAATCCATGCCCCTAGGAAACAAACCCTTCAAAATGGTCCCAAATATGTATATATATATATGTGGTTTCATCCCGGAGAGGGGAAAAAAAACATGGTTTCTGGTTTCTGGGGGGTTATATGAACGGGGGAAGGGATTACTACATTTACTTAGCATATTTATTGGGGGAGATGGGGGAAGTGCAATCAATGAATCAAACATTAAGATACATCTGGCGATGACATCTCACCCTTCGTAGCCCAATAAGAGTTCAACGGCCAATGGCTCAAAATGAATCCAGTGTGGAGAGTCGAAATCAACCTGTGCCAACATCCAACAGATTTCCTCAATAAACATCACTTGCACATCAATACATAAATGTGTGACATCCTCTGTCAATCACTTCCCCCTATTATCAAATACCACCCTGGAAATCCATCTGTTCAGCTATTCATTTTGGGGTTCGCTGAAATTGGTGGTGGCCTTTGAATATATCCGTATATATGAATATGATCTAAAATGATCTAAAGTCTAAAGCACTATTTTATCATATAAAACCGATCGCCAAAAAAATGTACATAATTCACATTATCATTTTCCCAAATCATTACGGGGGTATTTAACGCAATTGGTGGCATTTTTATTTGAGATTGGATAGATATGGATAGATACGTCATGATAACTCCATTCGCCTTGCCTCACTGCCAAGCAGCTCTTCCGCCTTCTTTTGAACCAAGGTCCGCTCTGCCGGGAGCTGTTGACCCTTGTGATTGCCTTGGGGGTTGCCCCAAGAAATCCTGGAAACATGATGAAATATGCCCTATTATGCCCTATTGATGGCTGAACATCAGGTTGTTAATCTACCCTGCGTGGGCATTCCAAGATGTAAAAGAGAAGGGACTTTGCTGCTCGAAGATTCTAATCATGGTGAAGAAACATGAAGGAAACCACCAGAAGGTGCGCATGTCCCCCCAGAAAACATTCACTCAATTCACTCTTTTAGCTACACCCATAAATATGGGTTCTTAAAGCAAAGAAATTCCGTCATAAATTGACATACCTCCTTGGACTTTTTTGTTCTGAAAGCGGCTGGCCCATTTCTATCTTTAAGATGGCGATTCAAAATTGAAGTCGTGTGACACGGCCTGCGACTTGGCATCAACCCCAGTGGTGATTCCCTTTGTCCGTCCTCTCAAGACACCATTGCATTGCTTGCTGCCGGACTTCAGTGTTTTCCGGCATTTTTGTTGGACCACCAAAAAAAGGTCAAGTTTTGCTTTTGGTCTTGGAACTCCAGGGTAAAGAATCATATCAATAATGTATGTATGTATATATATATATATATCATGTGCACATATAAATGTGTATACACATAGGAGGATATGGCAATTCCAAACCACCGCAACGCCCCAATACCCCCAGACCCCCGTGCTCAGCTGCAAATGGTGCCAAGGATTTTTTGCCCCTCCAGTAGCGGATAGATGGGCAGTGTGGCCTCTCTTCTCGCCACACGGTCGCGCCTGGGCGCGTAGCGAGCAGCTGATTTTTGCATGGCCCGTCTTGGACAGGGAAAATAAAAATCAGCCGATTACGGCAATATATCATATATCCGTATATTATCGTATATTATCTATATTTATGGCAAGAGATTGAAGCGGCGAAGCAGTTTTTGGGTCCCGTTTTGGGGTGCCATCTGTAACGTCAAGTGGGGACCTCCTGATGCCAAACCCAGTTTTTTTCCTCAATTTTAACACGGTGTACACCAATCCATAGAGGCCGGCTATCAACCCTGGCGGATGGGTATGAAATCACAATCACTTGTTGAAAGTACCATTCACCATGGCGGCGTTTGATATGAAGGCCTGCCACATCTCCACCCCATTCATCCCCATGCCATGTCACACGCTGAGGCTTCGATAGCACGTGGAGATTACTGGTGTGGGCACATTCTTCGCTTCGCCCAGGCGATGAACTGAACCTAACCTTGGTCGTTTCAACCAAAATGGTAGTTTAACCACCCAAAAATGGCGGTTCAACCAGGTTTAACCATCAACACTGGGGGTCATTGGGTTTGTGCTGGGAAATGTCACGATCGAAACTTGAAACCATGGGTTGCGCCGTCAAATGTAAGGGTTTCCTGCGAATTTTCCAGCCAATACTGCGACGGTTCTTGAAAATCTAGTTCAAGTGGAGTATGCGGCAAACGTGATGAACATTGTTTAATATTGTTCAACCCATCTACTCCCACAAAAGCCAACAAAACGTACGGCTCCGATCCATCCAGAGTTCCCCCGGCGAAAGACCGCTATGTCCAATATGGACCTAAGTAACAGTGATGGGTATGTTTGACGTGTCGTTGATGGATACTTGAGCAGGCGAAATGATATGCCAAGGATGAACAAGAATAGCGTGATAATTGTTCTTTTAACTACTGAAGTACTCTATATATTATGTATATATACATATATAGAAATATAAATAAATATATATATATATATATCTGTGTGTGTGTGAATTGTACTAATGAATTCGGAGCATTGACTCACCTTTTGAGCGCCTTGTACCCCGAGGGAATCCGCTGGTAATGTAGCAGGCGCCCGCAATGCGTTCCAGGGACTACTTCGAATTGGGACTACCCCCTGTAATTTCAACCGGTTTCAAACAACTAAAACAAAGGTAGCTACACAGAAAGATACAAAAAGATACAAAAAGCACATCCAACGGTCCAACGGTTCAACTCATTTTGCACGGGTAGGCTACAACAATTCACCCTGCCGAAACATTCTGAAACAACGGGGTCTCGACCTGAGGAACCTCTTGCGCCGAGAAACAAGTCATCCAGTTCGCTATGCCTGCATATGTCAACGCATGTCAACGCACAGTGCTAGTTTTTGGGTCAAAATATACCCGAAACCCTTCGATTTTTGAGCATTCAAATAGCGTCGTCTGAGACTGGCCTTAACCCCAAGAACTGCCGTCCAAATATGGGAGGAATATTCAAGAATGATGATCCGTTTTGGAATTTGGGGTTGCACCATGCTCAGACAAACCCAATTTTTTTTGGGTTTTCCCATGGATTCTTTAATCCAAGTCTGGACCAACCCTGGTTAGAAATCACGGTAGGCGAACAGGGCACTTCGTGCTGCTATTTGTTGCTATTTGTTGCTGTATGGAGGTTTCCTAAAATAGGGGTAACCCCAAATCATCCATTTATAGATGGATTTTCCATTATAAACCATCCATTTTTGGGTACCCCCATTTTAGGAAACCCCCATATGTGTTGCTGCTTTGACCATTTTTCTTTCCCCATGTTGCCGACTTCACACTGTCCCTGCGGCGCCTCCCAGCCCAAAGGTCTCGTGAGCAGCTGGTGGTCGCGCCAACTGCTTCGGCCAAGATGGGAATGCCTCGGCCCGGCACCATCCTGGAGACACACCAGGTCTTGTTACCCTCTGGTAATTTGTTACATAGCTATTGAAAATTGCCATAGAAATAGTTGATTTACCTATGAAAAGCCAAAGGTTGTTAATTAATCCCCCCTGACTTCAGGGAATCCTGGGATTCCACCAATCCAAAGAAAAAGGTAATATTGACATCACCAGGGAGAAAACATAACATTTTTTGAAGGAGGAAACTGAGTCAATCTTCATTTAGTGAAAACTCAACTCTGCCAGCACCGAAGTGTGCTGTGAGAGCAGAAACTGGAGCCAATCATCTGCTGGGTGACGTTTGTCGATCCACTCCTCCTTGTAATTCACGCCATGCGCACGAGCCTCGGCTACGTGGTCGTTGAGGAATGTTGGAATGGTGCATCTGGCCTTCAGTTACCTAGCCTTGGCATCTTTTTTAAATCTCTAGTTGATTCATGATGATCCTACATATGAATCTTTTTGATACATAGATCTGGGGCAAGAAACGACACCACCAAGCCACGGCATCCCTTGGTGTTTGGTCTTCGCCAGACGCCTGCTTCATAGAACTGTAACGAAGCTTGGCTTGCCCCTTTAGAAGTGCGGGATCCTCCGTGGTCACATTAGACACACATGTTGGATGACCTGAGCATAATGTAACTTTACCAAGGATTTGGACGCATCCATGCTATTGGGGCCATACTTCCAATCACAAAGTATATGAATATAGGCTCAAAAGCCTACAAAGCATTTAGTATTTGCTGCGGTATTATATTGAGGTATATCGCGCATAATATATTGTATCCCCATATGTGTATGTAAATAGTATCGGGGCAAAAATCAAACCGGTCATTTTATCTAATGGCTTAAATAAGCTGTATCGAGTTTAGTTCTACCTGAGCTGGCTATATATCTATCTAGTATCCATTATACACATCTGGCTCCCAAACGCACAACTTGTTTGGAAACAAGCACCTTTGTTATGGTTTCTGGTGGTGCTGCCATGTCTATCCATCTTTCAATTCAAATATCAATGTAATTGTGGATTTGTGGATCTATGTGGCAAAAATGTTCGCAAACTAATCCCAAGAATACTCTCCACAAATGTCCATAGGTTATGATAGATAGACGAATACATATGGATCCAAGTGTGCAAAGTGAGGCCCCTCCCCAGTAAGAAGTTGCCAACAAAAATCCGCTGGCTATAACTTTCTTTCGTGTTCTAGAGTGTTTAGATCCCCCCAATCAACCCCAACATTTACCAAGTCGTTTGTGCCAACCTGACGCGATTTCGGCGCCCTTGAAACCGAGCCGCCACGGCCATGATTTCCCTCATGGCGGAGCGCCACATCTGCTCCAGTTCCGGGACCTGGACGGGCAGAGGAACGACCGCCCCGGGGTTCGTAGAAGGGGAGATTTAACCAACCGAAATGGGACTAACATGGGTTTATATATATATATATATATGTACACACATATATATATATACATACGATCATGGCTAATTATAGTACAGTATATTATAGTGGTGTAATTGGACTTAACGATAATATGTGCTTTTGTTTTGTATATTGGCTTTAATAGGTGTTGAATACCTTTTGCAAAGTATCTCTCCCCATCGCCCTCGCCCTTGCTTTCCAGGATGCAGTATGGAAATGAAGAACTATTTTCTTATAGTAGTTTATTGTAATTGTCCAGTGAGATTTGGTACGGCATGTTGCACCAGCGTTTCATGGCACAGGTAATTAAGCCCAAGCGCATCATTCTGCCTCGACCAGCTTTGCCGGTATAAAATCTCAACATAGTAAACCTGACCATAAAGAACGATACAAAGTCTAGTGATACACAGTATTCTGAATATCTGTTGATAAAAACAAACAGCCGACTCTAAAGATCTCTAAAGAAAATTTTGGAACTAGATGGATCTAGCATATTTGGATTATTTGGCACATGAACTCTATTCCCATCTGTTTCCAAATGCCCCCAGTCCTGGTTGCCAATATATACATATATCTACTATCTATTGATCATCAATCAAAGGAATTTAGCCACAGAAACTCTGTTTGGAATCCCTTTGAACAAATCTCCAGATATTAAGAATTTTATATATATATATATATGGATATGATATGCATATATATATATATTATATTATATATATACATACCATTATATACCACAACGGGGTCATGTCTTTCCTCGCCTTAGGAATCAAATCCTGCGTAGCGCTGGGTCCCGCTGTCGCTTGCACCGCGGTAGTGGAGCAGATGAAGGAGAATTTTTCCTCGGCACCGATGTGGCTAAACGATGCAAGCCACGGCTGAAAAAGTCAGAGGACTGACGGGAAAACCTGCAAAATGTTCCATCGTTTTTCATGGTGATCATATGTAACCGTATCAAATGCCTGTGTCATTCAGAATTATACTAGTTGGATAAGATCGGGACTCTCGCGTCATGGAAAAAAGGTACAACATAGTATAGGTTAATAGCCCCAAACTAATCATCAACCAATAAATCATTTCAGGTTTCCTGTCGGCGTTCACCTGAGCTACTGATCTTGTCTTTACCTAAGGGGTTGCTGTGGGTTTTCCATCAACCCACCTTGGGGATGAAGATGGGTGATTTCGGCAAAAAATATGCCATTCAAACCGCAAGTTATAAAATGAACAGACATGGCCATAGGTTTCATTGGGCTTGACATGGCTTGAACATCAGAAAATGTCCTATGAAAAAACAATGGCAGTGGAGGTTTCATGGGTGAGCACGTTCACTTCAGTATCGATCAAGATCTTGGCCATCTTTGTTCCTACTGGTCAATCTATCCAAGCGGAGATTCCCAATTTGAGCGACACTGCACTCGTGTTTCTCAAGGTTGAACTACGGTATTAGCCTCTGCCCGTGGTTGCTAACTTCAAGGGATCCCAAGCAGTAGCAAACACCTGGGAGTCATCCGGGATTCAATATCAAAAGGCATGTCAAATCACCAATGTCATTGAGTACCCTCTGGTAGACTAACATAGCTATTGAAAATGGTCCAAATTTATAGTTGATTCTCCCATGAAGAATGGTGATTTTCCATAGTTATGTTGGTTTACCAGAGGGTAAACCCCAGTTTGGTTTCATTGAACAGGTATGTGACACCCGCCGATCCCAGGCACCCAACATGCGCAGAGGGCATCCGGCTCGAGGTGAACTGAGAACGGGGGCCGGAAAGCCACTGGATCTGGATGGATTTTCTGAGCGAACAAAAAACGAGTGCTGGGCATGGTGGCGAACTGAAACTAGGAATTGCTGGTGGTTGATTTTCTGATTTCTGAGATTCTTGTTCGATTTATATCTACTACTGGGTTTAGTTGGTGGTAAGTTTACAACCATGGGTAGTCTTGAATGGGGGAAGATGTACATTTGAGGTCGCAACTTGTAGCTGAGTTCCTACGTAGAATGAATCACCAAGCCTACAGTAGCCTGGTAAAGCCACGGGAGACCATGGATGAATTTCCTGCCAAGGACATAAGAACAGGATAGAATAGGGTACCCTCTGGTAATTTAACATAGCTATTGAAAATTGTCTATTTGTAGTTGATTTACTGTACCTATTGAAAATGGTGATTTTCCATAGTTATGTTAGTTTACCAGAGGGTAATTGTCCGATTATCTCAGCTGGTTTGCTGATTTGCGGAGGCGAATTCTTTGGAACTTGCCCCAGATCCACTGCAAAAATTCGGATGCCAAGGACTCGGTATACACATTGGATGTGGCAGCAATTTGGTTCAAACTGATCAAGACCAGTTTCCACCCCTTTTCAATGAACACAAGAAATCAGATCCTATTCTAGTGAGAATGACCAGCATATCTGCCCATTTGTGGTTCCCAAGGCCTTGAATTGGGACCCTTTTCCATAGACCTTTGGGACGTTTTGAGACGACGACCCTGGCGGTTGCGCCTGCCACCCCGTCGCACTTCGAAAAAATGGCTTCCAGTTGTTTGGTCTTTGCCGTGGCTTCCCCCTGCCAGGGTTGAGGGCAGTGAAAGAAAACCTGCGGCCAGCTCCTCCCTGGAATCCAGTCCTGAACAATTCCACCCCCAGCACCCCAATTCTTAGAGGGAATTTGCGGTGTTGCTATGAATCAAAATTGTAACCACCCCCAAGACCTGATCGTTTACAATTGGTTTGCGATTGGTTCACCATCAAGAAAAACGATATTGCTCCCCAAACTCGAAACTATACCCTCCGGTGTCATCACATGTGGCTACCCTGTGAACAGCCGGCCGCCGAAATTCCCAGACCTCGAACTCTCCAAAGTAGACTGCAGGCGGATTGGCCGCCCAATGTTTGATCAAGCCAGGCTCCTGATCCGGGACATCCCGAGACCCCCCATGCAAAAACACCCAAAAAGCACTCATTGTGGGGAGAAATGCCCCAATTTTTCGAAATACCCAAGTATTCAATTCCGGTATGGCATGGTAGGGTTGTCTTTTCTTGGCTTTGAGAACCTGGGACCTGCAAAGTTGGACGGGTGTTCCTTATGTTGGTTGCATAGGTAACTTCATGTTTACATCAAACCATGTCAACCGCAAGCGAATTCTCTCACCACGTTGGTTCAAAATTAGCAATACCCTCTGGTAGTTTCAACATAGCCATTGAACATATTTGAAAATCACCATTCTTTTGTAGGCAAGTCATCTATTGAATGGGCCATCAAAGGGTACTGGTTGGTCAACCCGCCTCCGTCTGATTGCCAAGACCCACCTTGGCCCGGGCCACGCCAAGCTGGCGTCCCCATGGCTGGCTAAGTTGGCTTGTGACGGGATGAAAATTGGTAGTTATCAGTCAACAAACAGCACGGTTGGAGGCACTTCTTTCCCATAATCTTGTCATAGGTTCCGAGTTCCGATATTTTCCCATAATATGTCCCATGAGAACCCTATGAAATCACCATTCTTTATGCTTACAATTCCCATTCCACCCAGGTCTTGAATCCATCCCCTCCTGGATGGCAGCCACGATGTTGCACCAGCCCACCAGTGGGTGGCCCCTGCCCCAGCCGCTGACCATCTGTCGTACCTTGCCGGCGCCGTCCACGCCGTTCTGCAGGGGCAGAACCTGGGCGATGGCCAGAGACACCAGGTTGGACCATCGATTGGTGGAAGGGAAAATCGAAAAACCGAAAACCCATGGTTTTTTCACCATCAAATATCACTAATTGAATCACAAATCTAGGACCTAGGAGTTTCCTGTAAATTGTTCGTTCATGTTCGTTCAACCAATCCAATGCTTGAGTGGTCTTGCTGGGGGTTTCAATATGGTCCCTGGGCGTTTGAAAATGCTTAAAGATAAAGAGGTTCAGTAAAATCATAGATGTATAGTTTATAGCGACCCCCACAAAAATGCGGAATTTCTCAAATCCTGCTGAAATAATGGCATAGACAGTAAACTAAACCTTGTTTGCATGTGTCTGCATCTTTCGTGTGCCTTATAAACCATCCAAGTTTTTGACGGTCAGGGAATGTTTGAGCCATAATTGCCCATATTTGAGACGTGGGAGGGAGAAACAAAGAAATTAGAAGTGCCCTACAAAGATAGACATGTTTTGTGTTTTCCAGGATAGTACAGGTGATATGTACCTCATAATTCCAGGCCGTTCAACTGTTCTATCTTTGTGGGGGGTTGCGACAATGTGGAGTTGATCGTCGATCGTCAAGATTTGGGTTTGTTACTCACAAAAACTCAGGTTGATACTCAAATGCGCGGATTTCGTCAACACGAATGGGACTGCAAGCAACAAAAAATGAGACTTTCAGAAGAACAAGGATTCAACTGGCTCATATCCACCGGCGTTTCACCTTATTTCACACGCAAAACATGGGACATCTGCAACCCTTCATTCGCCACGGAGGGTATGGTGGTCATATGCCCCTTCTGCTTTCACTTCGCTCCAAGGCACCAGGGTGTCCTTTCCACACCAGGGGGCGCACATGCCCAGGCAACGTTCAACTTCCCAGGCCTTGCAGCCCAGGACGATCACGTCAGCTTCAAATTTGCTTTCTTTGTCAAGTGCTTCCGTGTTCATCACCTGCCATGGTTCTGGATGGAGGTTGGATCATCAGTTGTAGATGAGAATTGGAAGCCATTGGCAGGTTAGACTGCTAGAAACTCTGGTGATACTTCTGGAGTATTGATTTGGAGTTGAAGTGGAATCCTTGACAATTTTGTGGATGATCCAGGAATGTCCTGAACACTTGAGGTGAGGCTACTGTGAGGTCGCCACAATTTTCCCAATAAAATCATGTCTCAGTGATTCAAAGGGCATCTGCACCGCCCAAAGGCCTCCGAATCCAACCCCCACCCCCTTCTCCTATCATGGTGGTTGACTACGGTAAATAAACCTCTATACAACCCATATGGCCTTGCTTGTTCGAGTTCGGGGAGTGCTGTTTTGGGGGCGTCATCATGTTCCCATGAGACTTCTCCCGAGGCTGACTGGATGTGCCTTGCAACGACTGAGTGTAAGACATTCAGTCAGCGTTAAGGGGACAGGCTGATCATGTCATGGTTTATATAATGAAGCATCATGAAATCAAGAACATACCCTCCGATAATCAAACGTAGCAATGGGAAATCCTCCAAAGATTGAAGTTTTAACAGGAACATCATCGAACTAAATGGCGATTTTCCCAGCTAGCCATGTTTGATTACCGCAGGATACATTGTTAAGTGTTGATATAGAGACTTCTACTTATACAAATATGTGTGGGTGTGTACCATCTAATTAAAATATTAATCATCAAAAATGTGCACATGTGATTAATCAGTGATCAATAATCATAGACTATAGATTTATATTTATAGATGATAGTAATAATCAAATTAAGTACTATTCTAAATGCATAGAGCCTTGGATAACTTCGATCTGTGGCCACAAAAAAACGGTCCGACCTGGTCCAGCTTGGCTCGAGGGATGTGAACATCTCCGCAGATGCTTTTCACCTGGAAGCAGTGGCCAGCGCCAGCACCAACGATAACGGCCTTGGGGGTTGGATACCTGCTATTCGTAGTACCTGCTGGTGGAGAAACACACCAATTTTCAGAAAAATATGGGGAAACAAAATGTGTCCTTCCATATATATATATATATGTCATCATCTTTATATATATTTTGTGGAAGGACCTGAGCATATCGGGAAAACTACCTGGGTTTTGATGATGGCAAATGGCTTGGGGATCACTATCAACCAAGAAGGATTTTGGGCATTGATGATATGGCGAAACCCTCCAGAGAAGAGATATGAAATCAATCGAAAAGTATTTGATTCAGAGGAACATTGACCAAAATTGAACATCATCTATCTGATTGACCTAAAGAAATCCCAAAGCATATTCAAGGCCATTCATATTGGGGATGCTTATCCTGGGACTATATTAGGATTGGCTCAATTCTTATCAGACAAAAGGATGCCAAAAGAAACAATATATTTGTCCTCCTAAAAGCGATAAATTCTGTGCTTCATTAGAGGTGCCCAGCAACATCCAATCAGGCAGCCAAGATTCTTTCACGCCCTCGGATTTCAAAACGCTCAAGGTGTCTTTTCGAACCTTGGAGACAGCAGGTGAAAGCAGGCGAAAGCTATCAGCACGCAGAAAGCACGAAGCTCTACTATTTACCGTACCTATACCTCCTATGAATATAGTGGATGTATGCATATGTGTGTGTGTACATTTATATATATATATATATATGTACGGTATTGTACGGTTACGTGTGTGTGTGTGTGCATGCATATATGTATCATATCATATATTACATTACATTACATTACATTACATTACATTACATTACATTACATTACATTACATTACATTACATTACATTACATTACATTACATTACATTACTTTTACATATATACATACGCTCATGCGCACACGCACACACACGTATATCTACATATACTTACGTGCATATGTATAAATATATACTGTGTATATATATATATATAGTTATGTTATATATGTATATATATAGTTATTTATACATATATATATATATGTGTGATTATGTATGTGTGCTGGCCCACACTGCATGCAGGTTCATTATAAGAACATTATTCTTGACACACATATTTGTTGATGTATCTATTGATCCGTCCATCTATCTCACTGCACCTCAGCAGTTTGCATGGGACCTTGCAATCACACCCTGTCCCAGGGATTCTGCATAAAACAAACCTCCAAGAGACGGCCCGCAGGAACACTCGCCAATGTGACAAATGGATGACAAATGGATGACCAATGGATGATTGGTCATATGTCCTGACACTGACAGGAATAAACTCATTCTCTGGTGCTTCCCAGTCATCATGGCTTATCCATTTTGTGTTTGTCAGGTCAAGATAGGTCTAGACCCGGCTACTTCCAGCCACGCGTCCATAAAGCTGACCTTCTCCCCCTTCCTCAGCCAGCGGGGCCCTACTCAACAGCAGCAAAGGACAAAAAAAACAATGGAGAATAGCTATTCCTAGTTTAAGCAACTGAAATGGCATTGCCACCCTGTTTTTGGTTGACCACACACTTTTGGTCATACATCATAATGCTACTTGCATAGGAGTTCTGATAATTATTATCTTGATATGTGCATGCCGCCAAATATGGTAATGACCTAATTTTGTCTTTGTATGACCATGTTTTGGGATGTGCGAATCATGCAGTCTTCCCAATAGATTCCCTATTTCTGTCGGCTTGCTGAACCAGTGGGAAAATCAACTGGCTGAATCAGCAATCCTGGGTGTTTTGTGCGTTCCATCGCGGTTTACCTGAACCTGTGTTCAGAAAGTTCAACCTTGAACCGAAGATTATAGATTTAAAATGATTTAAATCAGTGTTTTCTATGAATTCTGGAACTTCATTCATCATCAAAAATTTTCATCTCTTGCATTCGATTCATATATATACATATATATATATATATAGCTGGTTATTCGGCAAGTTCCATGCTTTTATATCAAAAATCATCGCATATCAAAGCATGCTACTCCCAAGTTGTTTTGCTTTGAAATATCTCTCTGACTGAAAAGTTGTTGTATAACTGTATAACATCCAGTACCCCAAATCTGCCCTTGAATCCGCTTGTATTTCTTCTAATCTGATTCCCATACATTGACCACGAAATTGACAATGTAGGGGAATGTACCGAATCTTGACCCCCTAAGCAGGGTGTGCATACCAGCTCTCTATGGTTATATCAGCTATATTCCATTTGCATCATTTTGTCTAGTTAAATCACTAGATCCCAATCTTTTGGCTGGTTAAATCCTAATCGAATAATTGAGTTGTACCATTGTAGTCATCAAGATTGGTGATGTGAATGTCAATCCAAAAATGCCAGCTGCATCTAATGCCCATATCCCCACATCTATCAACCATCGATCCGCAAATTTGGGGGTGAAATTCCCATATTTTCAGACAAACCCATACCCACTATTCCTTGATATTCATTGCTGAAATCCCAGGTCACTCAAATAAAATCATTTCAAATCACATTAACATTATCTTACTCAAATCGTGCCATTTCATGTCTCTAGATCTTCATCCACCACCGGTGGTTTTTTTCCACCCAGCCACTCTGCCAGGCGCGCCCCAAAGTAGCCACCCACCGCGCCGCAGCCGAAGAAAAGCCATCGCAGTGGACCTGGGACGCCGACCCCCGGGGCCCCGCGCAATAGATTGGGGGAGTACAATCCACTAATCAACCGGAAGGAGTTTGGAACACTGCTCACTTAAGAAGTGGCTAGCAACCATAATGTGGGTAAAACAATGCCATAGACCACCCATTTGGGAATGGTTTATACCACCCATGTATGGTGGAAATGTTTTACTAACATTGATGATTACAGTACCAATGTATTGATGGGACTAACTTAGTCACCATGTACACCTGGTTATACACCATTTGGAGGATCACCGAAGACTATGAAACACATGTGTTCCCATTTAATAACCTACTTAGGGGACTTACGATCACCAGGGTAACTAACTAGTTGGTAAGCGGCTGACAGAACGCCGCCTGTCTTTCCAACCATCGCGTGTTCATCTTGTCCCAGTTTTTCCAAGGTTTTCTGCGTTTTGGTCATTTTTTTGACCCTTTCAAATCCAGCAGGCAACTAACTACTTGTTTTTCTTGAGTTTCATTGCCGAACTTTCAGAAGTCCTTGGTTTCACATGCGCTGCAGGATTCGGGTCAAATTTCTGTACACATCTTGTGCACCGGTGAAAGGCGTCCACATTCTGTACAGGCACTGGTTGATCAGCACATTGATCTGAGGGTGAAGCTTTGATCCTCCTTGATTTTTCAGCTTGCGAGGAAAAGCTGATGAAATAAATTCCTTTAACTTCGCCAGTGTCGATCAATGCACTGCGTGCCAGCGACTTGGGACAAGTGACGGGGAATGGATCTCAATGTCCTGGTGAACAGCTTGGCGAGCGAGAATCTTTCGTTTGCCATGGTCCTAGAACCGGCTGTAGACCAGTCATATGCCAGACGACCTTGCTCGCTCCGATGCATGATCAAGGATCATAGGCNGCGAGAATCTTTCGTTTGCCATGGTCCTAGAACCGGCTGTAGACCAGTCATATGCCAGACGACCTTGCTCGCTCCGATGCATGATCAAGGATCATAGGCTCTGGGAGGCTGCCACATGGTAGTGTGGAAAAGGGGTCAGATTTGTGCAATCTGGGCAATCTTATGCACAACTACGCACTGGTTGCAAAGATTTTGACATAATATGTTGAAGCAAACAACAGCAGGGATGATCCCATACGAGTCGCAAAGATCAAGCAGGCCAGAGTCGAAACAATCAGTACCAGGGTTTTGGTCATGGTTCACTTGTCGTGCTTTTGGTCTTGGAAGTGGAAGAGAAAGTACACCAGCGTAGCATGACGTATGTTTGGAAGTGGAGGAAACAATACACCAGCGTAGCATGACGTATGTGTGGAAGTGGAAGAGAAAGCACACCAGCGTAGCATGACGTATCTGTGGGAGTGGAAGAGGAAGCACACCAGCGTAGCATGACGTATGTGTGGAAGTGGAAGAGAAAGCACACCAGCGTAGCATGACGTATGTGTGGAAGTGGAAGAGAAAGTACACCAGCGTAGCATGACGTATATGTGGAAGTGGAAGAGANAGCACACCAGCGTAGCATGACGTATGTGTGGAAGTGGAAGAGAAAGTACACCAGCGTAGCATGACGTATATGTGGAAGTGGAAGAGAAAGTACACCAGCATAGCATGATGTATGTGTGGAAGTGGAGGAAACAGTACACCTGCGTAGCATGACGTATGTGTGGCAATGGGAGAGAAAGTACACCAGCATAGCATGACGTATGTGTGGAAGTGGAAGAGAAAGCACACCAGCGTAGCATGACGTATGTGTGGAAGTGGAAGAGAAAGTACACCAACGTAGCATGACGTATCTGTGGGAGTGGAAGAGAAAGCACACCAGCGTAGCATGACGTATGTGTGGAAGTGGAAGAGAAAGTACACCAGCGTAGCATGACGTATATGTGGAAGTGGAAGAGANAGCACACCAGCGTAGCATGACGTATGTGTGGAAGTGGAAGAGAAAGTACACCAGCGTAGCATGACGTATATGTGGAAGTGGAAGAGAAAGTACACCAGCGTAGCATGATGTATGTGTGGAAGTGGAGGAAACAGTACACCAGCGTAGCATGACGTATGTGTGGAAGTGGAAGAGAAAGTACACCAGCGTAGCATGACGGATGTGTGGAAGTGGAAGAGAAAGTACACCAGCGTAGCATGACGTATGTGTGGAAGCGCAAAAATGTTCAGAAGCAGGCGAGAGAACGTTATTAGCCCGCCGCCCCCACCCCACCCCAGCCCAGCGTAGCATGATGTATGTGTGGAAGTGCAACCATGTTCAGAAGCAGGCGAGAGAACGTTATTAGCCCACCACACCCCACCCCACACTAGCCGAACGCCTGAAAGTACAAAAAACACAGAAAGGCTGGCGGCGTTCTACAGGCCGCCAGCCAACTAGTTGCTATCCGCGGGATGATCCTCCAAATGTGAACTGCACTCAGCAGGCACCCGGTGAATCCAAGCTAGTAAGTAGCCTTCAGCAAAAAATGACACTTTGCAATGGAAAACAGATGAGGCCTTGGCCCATCTAAGATCTAGCTCGACTTTTTTCCCAATATTTTCAACTTTGAATGGTGATTTTCCATAGCCCACTGTTAGACTGAAAAGGGCAACTGGTTAAGTGGGATGACTCACTTTGGGGACTTACTAGCCAGAGATACTAGCCACTTCGTAGGTAATCATCACTGTGAAGAAGAAAACCATTCATGTGCATCCATGTGTCTATATATATATATACAACTTTTAAACATAAACTAAACCGAAGATAACAGAAGTAAGAAGTATAAAGATGTGCATAGGGTATACATATGCGCGTGAGAGAGAAAAAGAAAAAACAATGTTCCATTTTTTCCTCGCGAGTGCCACTCGGATGATCATGCCCCAAATCCACTTGATCCTGCTCCAAATCCATTGATTAATCATGATTATCCCCATAATTCTCCAAATGTTCAGACATACCTATAGTTTCATCGGGTAAAATCACCCCCTGCCGTGCTAGCTCCTGGCCTTCCATTGCTTTGCAGGCGCCGACCCGACAACGCCGCCGGGCGAGCCAGGCTCAGCGGCAGTGAAAGTACGTCAACCCATTCATCATATTCATCTCACTGGGTATGTTCCACAACTGAAATATAATAGGTAGTGACCATGTCACTTCGCGATTCCTGACTACTGACATTAACAATCATTGTAAATTATATGTGATGTGATCAATCTGTGCGTTCGTCAATCAATTCATGACCAGGCATGCTCTTCGTATGAACCTTGCTTCGCTCTTCCTGGAAGCACCCCCCTGTTCGAAAAGACCTCAAAGTTGATCGTCTAAGCTAGGGCGGGCGACTTATATGGAAGCAAATAAGGCTCAGCCGCCGGGATGAAAAGTATCTCCCTGGCGTTGGGAAAACCCATCTCAGGACTGACCCCAAGCGGGAAGAAACCCGAGCTTCAAGCAAACGAAGGACCAAAGCCACATTGCGGACCACAAATCCATGTGAAAGGAGCAAATTCCCGGGTTCATGGACTGCAATATTCCGATTCCCCATTCTACTGGTTATATACTGGTTAGTATAATCCCCTGATGCTTTTAGAATCACCCTAAAATGGAAAGTCATGCGTCAACCAGCACAATCATATTAAGTTAGTTACACATTACAGTCTATAATTATTACTATATTTCTATAATGTATATATATATATATATATAATTCCAATTTCAAAATCAGATATTCGATATCTCCATTTTTCTCTCATTATTGCTGCTTATTTTGGATGCAACCTGCAATGTCTGCAGAGTCCATCTCTTTCTCCAAGCGATTCTCCAGAATGGCCGAAGCCACGGCTGCCGCGATCTCACTGGCACCTCGGGTGCCGGGAAACTCAGCATGACCTCAACTGACTGCAGTCCTATGGCTAGGAAACAGCCATGGCCACCCCAAATGGGGGTGAAACTGGTAACAAATTGGAGGCAAAATGGCCAATTGTCACCCGAAAAAGGCTCTCGTTTTGCCTACAATTGCTTGGAGCAACCCTGAGTTATGGCCAAATGTCCCTCTACTGTCGCCCGCAAATTTTAAAAAAATATCCATGAATTATTAGGTATGGTTTCATGACCTAACTCCACCCGAAAGTCCCAGCAGAATCCAAGCAAAAACCTTTGCCGCGGCACCACACTCGGAGAGGTGCACCAGGTCGGCCTTGTAGCCCTTGGCATCGCTGAGGCCAGCTGGAAGCTCCACCAAAACGCTGGAAGCCATGGAGCGCCTGGGCGAGAGCTGGATCAGGTAAGAAGGTCTTGAGAAGCTGAGAAGTTCAGAAGTTCAGAAGAAGAACAACACCCAAAATTAACAAAACAACAATAGGAACAACATCAATAATCAGCTTCAGGTTTTACCAGCACAATCCAACCACAACAGCAGCAATCCATCCAAGCCACACACGCTGCCGCAGCTGCGGGTGCACGTGCTGTGCCAAGTTGTCGCTTAATCGTCCAGCTTTCACCTGGGGAATCAACGAGAAACCTCTGCTTGGAGGATCATGCCCCGTAAATGGTTTGTGTTTGTTGGGTTAAATAATGGGATAGGCCTAGGAATCGGGGATGATTTACCATCAAATGTGTTGGATCTATTCAGAAATTGGGGTCCAAAACATTGAGCCCATTTGTTGTATCTTAGTAGTGGGGAGGATAGGAGACACATAGACATGCCCAAAGAAAAAGATGGCAGAAATGCACGGATGATCTACACTTCATTGCACTTCTGGGGATTTCCCATTGCCAATTATCAGGTGAGATTTAGATGTCATACGATCTTATCATGTAAATCCAAGCCCCCAAGCAGCTGTTTGTTGGACTGTCCCAGGGGGGCACTCTTGGATTTTCAAGAGAGGAAAAGGGGGCTAGAGTAGAAATAAATGAAGTGATTTGATGGAAACACCACAAAACCCACGAGTTGCTACCATCAAATAATTGAAAGGTAGACCATGCCAATGTTCTTTTAATTGTATTTTGGCAAGGAAAACATAAGGAAATTGAGGGAGAGGATACATTTTCTGATGTTGTATGGAACAAATATGTGTTTCTTTTCTTATCTTTGTGTTTCAATGGAACATGACCTAATCATGCCTATATGATCTCATTCCAAAAAGATTGATGTCCTATCAATTTCTCAATCATCTACGAACCAGTTATTTCCGGCAGCTACTGACTCCGTTCGACCATGGGTCAGGGACAGTCCCGGGGCATGGAAAGGTGCGCTTAAGTTCCTGTAAAAATGGTGAGTTTATTGCTAGTAACTAACCAGGAAGTGGGTCATAATAGTACGAACTGTCTACCCTCTGGTTATTGAACATAGCCATGATGATAAAACATGATGATTTACCTAATAGTTCATGACTTAAATTGCTTTTTTCAATTGCTACTCCCCCTATTAAATTAGGAAAGCAGCAATAAACCATAATTGTATCATGTTTATGGGTGGTAAACGAATCAATCCATATGGGTCGTTTATGGCCTTGCTAACATTATCGTTGAACCATTAGTGACCCCTCACCAGAGCGAACTGAAAATGATGAGTTCAGCCACTGCCAAGCCACCCCAGGGGGTTGGACAATCACCACCTGTCCCGCCGTGTCGACACGCCTGCGGCTTGGAAATTGATATTGCAGGGATCAACTCCAATAACTATATATGCTTTTATGATGGGGAATATAGACCAAGTTATTACTGGGGGGGCGACACATTGCATCATAATATCTTCAAGAAATGTGAAATGCCATCTTTCTTCAACATCATCATGTTGGTTTCTTTTTTAAGCGCAAGAGTAGAATGGGGAAGTTTGAACAGGCTTTGATTGCATATGCTACCCTCTGGTAAACTAACATAACTATGGAAAATCACCATGTTTAATGGGAAAATCAACTATATATAAATTCCAATTTTCAATAGCAAACTGTTAGTTTACCAGAGGGTATCATGATATGACTCTACTTTAGCGCGCAACCGCGCACCTTCGCAGGTCGGCCACCAGGGATGCTAGGGCCTCAGGCTGTGATGTGAATTCCGGAGGTCTTTTCTTTTGGTGCCTTGAAGGGTTGATACTATCTAATGTGGGTAAAACAATAATAAACCACCCATTTGGGAATGGTATATACCAACTATTTATAGTCATTTTGGGGGATGGTTTATTATTGTTTTACCAACATTATACAGATAAATGAATAGATTCGTGGATAGAGATAGAGATCTTTACCAAGAAAGAACCACCCCCCCATTTCACTTGTATACCTGTATACTCATCAACTACTACCAAACCAAGGTTTACTCGTTGTTTGTTCGATGAAACGTGTTCGGACATTGAAATTGATGAAGCAATCAAGGTTTACCCAAATATCACAACTTCTTTTGCTGCTCACAGCATGCATATCCCATTTTCCTTCAGGACCTATGGGTGTCCTGGACACCCAGGACACCCAGGACACCCAGGACACCCAGGACACCCAGGACACCCAGGACACCCAGGACCGATGAACATCCGCCTCGGCCACTTTCTTCGGCTCACCCCCGCGATGCCATGCATCGTTGGTGCCCAGCATCACCTCAGGTGCCCCGATGCCATGTTGGTCGACGACTGTGGAGTTTTTGTAGGCTTTCATCATGTGGTAAACCCATGGTGAAGCCAAGGATAGATCTCAAATTTTGATCAACTTTGGAGGGTTTCCACCACCCATTTGTGATGAAATTGGGAAACCACCAGGGAGTTTCTCACCCAGTTACGAAGCAACCAGCTACTTCCATGGCCAATCCCAAGTGGGGCTGAGAAATCTTCACAGAACGAAAACGGCTGATCTTGAAAACAAGACTTACGATGTTTGCCCAGGATTTAAACTCTATGTAACCAACTGCAAGACAGGAGACTTGACCCAAAAAAACTACAGAGTTCACGTCAAAGTAGAACCAGCAAAAGGGTGATCTGATGGATCCAGATTCCAGAGCCCCAAAATCCACAGTGCTTGACCAGGCACTACATGGACATGCGCTTGGAAGTCAGTTGCAGCCGTATAGCGCGCTTGTTCCATGTAGCCTGAGGACTGGCCATCATGGGCCATTATGGGTCATCCAGGCCATCCATTTTGACTTTAGGGAAATTGTTCGAATTATCCTCCTGTAATCAAACATGGCAATGAGGAAATCCTGAAGTCCCTTGTAAATGAAGGTCTTAAATGGCGTTAATGGGAAAATATGGGCGAAATCTATCTATCAATGGCAGCTTTGTCCAGGAGATACCCTCCGGTGATCAACCGTGGCAATGGAAAATCCCGCAGTTCGATTCCCATTAAAAAAACGGCCATTTCAGGCCACGAATTACCATGGCCCCATGGAGAACCGAACGAAATGCAACGAAAATCCATCCCTGTACCAATGATCTTCCTGGATTTTGCTGGTGGTCAAAACTAGTCACCCAGGGATTTTTTCTGGGTGAATTCACCGCAAAATAGCTCAAATTGATGGACCTTCATCCCGGATTCATCCCAAAATCATCCCAAAATAGCACCAGGTCTTGGACCCATCTCTATTGTTTGGGGGGGGTGATTACCAGATGATCGTGATCCAAGGGATCAATAACCATTGGATCCTAGCTGAACTTTCCAGGCAAGGTGCATTTCTTCCCCGGTGTCTTGGCCGCCACCGCTCCTAGCGCACCCGACTTGCCACCATGGTGAGAAAATGAACAGACTAGACTGCAATTTAAAACATAAGGGACTACAATTTGCCAGATTTAGGGTTAGAAGGATTTATGACATAAGTACAGTAGTGGGACTGTAGTTCGCCAAATTTAGGCGTATGTATGTGCATATAAATATATATGATTACATATGGATATGTATTTATTTAGGTTGGGGTCCCTTATAGTGCGACGAGCCCAGGGAATCCCCCATGATTATGTGATGAACTCCAGGAGTTCCATGGGTGGCTGGAAAACCTTTCGTAGTAAATATGTTCTTTTGTACTTGAACGCTTCTCCATTACCCGCTGCAGGCTTACTTACATGTTCCGTTCCTGGGCAGAAACTAACACACGGCACTCAAAGATGGTCTGTTCTATGGCATTGTGAATCTCTAATATGTGGAAACAAACTGTGGTTGCAGGCTTAGTTATGATTTGTGGTTTCATGTTATATTCGCATCCCTAAGCGAGACGATGATCGCATCCCCATCGATTCTTTGTTGGTGTTCTGGATCTTAAATTGAAGCCCAATAAACCAGCCCTATCCTCAATTAAGAGTGAAAACCCTTATATAAGAATCGCAATGATAAACCGACCATTTGGGGATGATATGGGATGATGGTTACTTCCATTTACCATCTGGTTATGACTAACATAGCCATGGAAAATCCGCTATAAATGGAGGTGTTTATGGGAAAATCATCCAAAATTCGTCAGCTATTCCATGGCTTTGTTCAATAACCAGAGGGTAATAGTGATTTTGGGGATGCTTCAATATTGGGATTACCGCATTCTTGGGTGATCCTCCATCACTGCTCCCCCAGGCTCCGTTGACACCAAAGGATTTGACCAGGAACGCTCCCGGAGCCTGGAAGAGGGGACCCGGAATCGCCAGGGTGACATGGGGCAATTCGAATGTGACACATCTGATATCACTGGATTGGTTTAAGGGAAAATTGAAACCGGAAACCCCTATATTTGATGGGAAAATCCATGGTTTCCTGTAAAATTGTCCCTTAAACTAATGCATTGATGATAATATCTGATAGTCTGGCAATATGATACATCTGATCAAATCTGATAATCTTCTTCGAAACCTAACACGCTCTTGACCTTTCCATTTGAAAATGCTGAAGATATCATTCTAGTCATTCTAGTCCAGCAATAATATACCCCCATGAAAAAAGAAAACTACTGCATCCAAGAAAAATTGCTGGTCTTACTGTTCCCCCAACCCACAATCATACCCAAATATACCCAAGGTGTCATATTCTGGTTGTCTCTCAGCCACTCAAGCACCAAATCTTGTACCCAAGCCTGTTGATCCAATCTTCTCTGGAGCTGTGCGGGGTAACTCTCAGTTCTCCTGAGCTGAACCCCGGTTCATGGGATTGAAATGGTTGCAAATGGGTGGTATATGGTGTATTTAAATAGAGAGAGAGAGAGATGTGTGTGTGTGTGTGCGGGCTATGTATATGTGTATATATATATATATACGGGTTAATATGGATGAAGATGATCGCTTTATGTCTTCAGTAAGGGTTTGACACATGCTTGTTCAACAATGGGTTAGACCAAACAGAAATTGGTATGGGCCAATGATCAACGACAAGATTTCGAGGCGCCTCTTATTTTGGGAGAAATCCATACGGCGTGTCTGATATTCTCACCTTGATAGGTGATGTGAATTCATGGGCTCTTGGTCTTCATTTACACTCACTCTTTTGTGTTATTTTGTTCCCTTTTCTCACCGGGTACATTCACAATGTTTCATGGAATTATATAAATCTGGGCCTACTTGGGGGACGTCCATTCGGTTTAGAAGTGGGGAGACCGGCATTGTTTATGAGAGGGAGAAGAAGAAACGAACACATACGTGCACACACACACACACTAACACACATGTTATGCAATATATATACATATATAACTAACTATATATATAATATTGCATATTATATGGATATATGTACATTGTGATGCCTCTCAATTTGTACGGGTCATCCTCGCGCAGGCGCCATGCTTCTCTTTTCTGTATGTTCCATTAAAGTGATGATCATGCAATTTCCACATATCTCTCCTCCCCAAAAAGTGGAAAATCCAAGACTTGTCCAGAGACAATCCATGAACTTAAACAGGAATGTCGAAATGTGGCAAACCCAAGAATACACCATCCCCAGTAGAGGTTTACTCTTGGCTCCTGGATTCTTTGGGATGATGATGTTTCCAGTGACCTTCGGTGAACCCATCTGCTGCCATGGCTCAAGCCACCACCCACCGTGTTGGAATCCCCCAAACACGCCACCCGCGTCACCGACCCGGGAGCGTCGTCCATGGCAGAGGCCGGGCGCTTCATCAGCCGAGGGCTGGAGGGGATGGCAGTGAACTGCAACTGAAAAAAACGTGGGGAAAATTGAAAAACTTGGGAAATAAGGCAACTATTTAACATTATATACCAACTATTCAACTATTTCCAAATATGTCTTTCATCTCTTTGCGAAGGCATGAATTGACCAACAGAATACAAGTAATTAGGCAAGGTTTTTAGGGAATTAGAGCAACAAGCATGCAGAATGAAGCAAAGAATGCAGGTTCATCCAGCAAAAGCTGGATTTTAGTGTCTGGTTGCTTACACCATCTTTCAACCAGCGAAAAGATTGGCTTGCTTTTCAAGCAAAAAGCGAACTGGTCACCGAGCGATCACACCAAGGTGGTGAATGAAGAGGTACAATCAATGCATACAGAAACGGCAATCTATGAGTCAATCTATTCGACCCAGGCCCACCTAGCAAAAGATAACAAAAGAGTTAAAACCCCATTCTTCGCAGAGAGGCCGCTTCAAGAACTCCAAAACATTCCGAAACTATTTCAAACAATAACTTCTGCTATGAATTAATCAAATTATAGATGTTATGATTCTGATATCATGGCATAACCATGCGCAACCGGCCAACCGGCCACCATATCACCTGGATCCTGGAGCCAGTCGCCATGGTGATGGAGCATGGTGATGGGGTCGTCTGAATCATGGTCCGAATCATAGTTTATCGCACGTTTATCCTACGTTTATCCTATATATGAATTATACATGTTTATCCATGGTTTATTCATGGTTTATCCAAGATACAGGGTCATGATGTGCTCATAATTGTGTTTATTACATGCTATTGTCCACTGTGCGAGATTCTGAAACTGATTTTTAACCGTCCAAGGAGGACATATCCAGGAGGGTGCCGCAGCTGATCGTTGGCTCATACTTAGCCATCTGCAACCTTCGAATTTGCCAAGACATGGAAATATGTTGGGCCATGACAGCCTACAGTGTCCACCAGCCGGAATGAAGTTGATTGGTAATACTCCAAAAATCGTAATCAATCATCAATCCAATAGCTACAGTAAGTGACAATCCAAAACCATGCAAAATCTCCGCTTCAAAACGAAAAAAAACGCCTGAGTGTCCTGTGTGACCGGCCCTCCGCTCCTATCATGGCCAATGGTAGATACCTTGTCCCCTCAAGAACCATGAATTTTGAGCTGGAAGGTCTATTTGAAAAGCTGCCCGGAAATGTTGCCAAAGCTGTGTTTATACACTCATTTGTTTGAAGATTTTGGGGATCCCAGAAGACATCAAAAGACTCAAAAGACGTCAAATCATCCCAAATCATCCTGGTGCCAGGACATGTTTTCACGTCAACAAACGTCAGCATGCGGCAGTCGTGAGGGTCATGCCTCCGGCATTCCACTCATCGCCATATTTGAATCGCCCACCAACGGATGAGCTGACGCAGCCGCAGCCGCCGCGATGGGTCCTGCAGTCTCCAGGAATGACCATCCACTCCCCAAGATCAGGGGCCGGAAAATCTCACATTTCCAGTCGTTTTCCAGCAATCTAGACTGGCAATGGAAAGCCGGCCGTTTGGAAAGATCATAGTGCTGTTTCAGAATGTTTCAGATGACCATTTTCCGTTGCAATGTCTTGATTCCCAGAGAGTACGTTAGGATAAGCAAGCGCCAGAACCCCTGGTTCTTGTCGTGTTTCGATTCATTTTGGAAACCGAATCATTGCGGAACGAATACGAAGCCAGGGGGAAGGGATTCTCACCCTACCTGGATGCGCATCCGAGGTATTCAGTGGCTTAGAAACATATTCATTACAAGCCATTTACATAGATATGTATATATATATATATATTGTCTGTGTACATAGTATATATATATATATATACATATCTATTTATATTCACATTTACGCATGTGGATTATTTGTGGCTTGTTACCCGTAGATCATCAAACCACCGCAACCACAGCTGCCAACGTTGCTGCCAGGCATCAGTTACTCTTCCACCTTAGGTGCTGCTGCTGGCACCTCTGGAGCACTTGGCGCTGCCTGTTGCGAGGACAAGCGAATACATTACCCTCTGGTTATTTAACATAGCTATGGAAAATGGCTGATTTTGGATGATTTTCCCATTAAAACTTCCATTTATAGGGGATTTTCCATGGCTATGTTGAATAACCACAGGGTACCTATTTAGGTCCCATGTCATCTCGTGGCATGATGATCTCGTATCAAACAGGTACATGTGTATGAAAATGTGGCAGACTATCTCCCAAAGGGCCATTCTTGAATATGGAAAATGATGATCAACCAGTGGATTGAGGGCCTTAGCCCTATTCAAATTTCAGACAAACCCATGTGAAACCCATGAAGCCCCAATCATGGGCATGAGTCCTCATGCAGGGTTGACGGGTCCATCTGAAAGCAGGTCATCTCCCAGAATCAAGTTGGATGCATCGGGTGTAACAGTGATATATAAACCCAATGCCAGGAACCAATGAATTAAGATAAATGATCATAAATGGTCTTTGGATTTAAAATGATTCAAATCATCCCTACATGCTAGTTTTTAGAATTGACTTCACTACATCAAAACCATCATCTTCAGACAAGCCCCTAGATGTTCAACAGACTGGCGATGCATCAAGTGGCCTCACCACTTCGCGCCACACCTGTGCGGCAGCTGGGCGTAGGAATCGACTCTCTATCTTCTTGGGGGGTGCTATGTATGTATTGCAATGAATTGCGCATTATTGCGCTGTAATGTAATGTAATGTCACGTAATGAAACCTATGGTGATGTAATGTAATGTATATAATTATATAATGCAATAAACCTGTCATATGCTATATCAACGCTCTACGTGATACCTCCATGCAGGGCTTACTGCCTATATACACCCCCCACCCCTACCACAAAGGGGAGCGTGGGGGTAAGCTGCACCCTACATCAGTCTATCTACAATGTATTAGTGCCCAAGAAGCACCTTTACAGTAGCCATATAGTAGCTACTGTCAAGATCTCATATGCTATACATACGTGCTAGCCACGTTACAATCTATTTACAACCTATTGCTGCCAATACAGTACCATTATAGTAGCCGTGTACTAGCTACTGTCAAGATCTCATATGCCATACATACGTGCGAGCAACATGCTACCTGTACACTATCTACATGATACCTCCAAAACACCCCACCCATACCACAGCGGGGGCGTGGAGCATGCTAGCCACATACGTGCTAGTGACACACTATATACCTAGCCCCCACCCACCCCACAGGGGGGGGCGGGGATAAAGTAGACCCTAGATCCATCATTCACATGCTGCTCCCATACTACCTACTTACTGCCTTACATGCATGTGACACACTACCTAGCCCCACCCACCCCACAGGGGAGGCGGGGGNACCTACTTACTGCCTTACATGCATGTGACACACTACCTAGCCCCACCCACCCCACAGGGGAGGCGGGGGTAAAGTAGACCCTAGATCCATCATTTACATGCTACCCCCATACTACCTACTTACTGCCTTACATGCTAGTGACAGACTACCTAGCCCCCACCCACCCCACAGCGGGGCCGGGGGGGTAAAGTAGACCCTAGATGGATCATTTATATGCTAGCCACATACTACCTACTTACTGCCTTACATGCATGTGACACACTGTACCTAGCCCCCACCCATCCTACAGGGGGGGGCGGGGGTAAAGTAGCCTCCTACATACAATGGACATGCAGGACCATGACCAGTACTGGGGGGCAGGGGGGGGCTGCTGGCCTGTACCATATATGTAACCCCTCCCAAAAATAAGAAAAGACAAATTTGCCATACAGGTGTATCTGAACTTGGGGTATACCCCGTAGCTATGGCCACTTAAAGAGGGCAAAACGATGATTAACCATCAACTCTTGCGTGTTCTCCCTAAAATTCTCAGACCAACCCATTTCAATATACTCACCAATATTCAAAATCGAAACATTCACAGTGCATCTTGTGTGAAGAAAATCGAGCTGGTTGAATTCACCAGATTTTTTCACCATACGAGTAGTCAGTGCGATTCTGCAGCTATATGCTGCTATTATGTGTTATTCATGGGATGATTCAAATTTACCCTCCGGTAGTCAAACGTGGCAATGGAAAATCCTCTATAAATGGAGGCTTTAATGGGAAATTGATCTACCAATCGTGGATTTTCCATTGCCACGTTTGATTACCGGAGGGCACTCATGGTACTCTCATTTTCATAATTCACCATAGATATCCACAGATAGTTCATCTTTCAGTGGGATTTTACATGAATTTACCAACAAGACTGCATCTTTTTGGGTGTTTTTACCAGTTAAAACCAAAACCGCCTGAGGTGGTCTCGGCGGGAGCTGCGTCCTGAAGCCCAGTTGGACTGGGATGGAGCAGGAGATCCACAAAACCCAGTGCCAGAAACTATAAACCATCCAAGTAACTAACCACTTGGGGGTCATTTTACATCATCCCATTGCTAGGGGCGCAGCAATACCTAATACTAAACCTCCATTGGGGATGGTTCATTACGTTTGCCGCGTGGAGTTTTCACATGCTTAAACCATTGCTTTGGGTAATTGAAGCATTATATATAATTTGGGTTTTTGATGGTTTTTGATTGGGGTTTTTGATTGGAGTTTTTGACTCAGAAAAGTGTGGATTGTCCCTGCGTAAATTAGCAAGACAATATGGAATCCCACCAGTTTCCGGAGGCAAATGATCCTACCAATTTTAGGTTTTCCATGGTTTTCCCCTATCATATTTATGGATATTTATGCTCCTTTATTGGATGGTAAAATGGACAACGCATCAATCAAAGTGCAGAAACATGACAAAATAAAGCAATGCAGCTAAGGCAAGTAGGCACATATCGCTGCTTTCATGTAGCCAACATCTGTGATTGCATGCGAACCAAATCAGGGGTACTTCACCCTCACAGGGTGAGAGGTCGCCCTGCCCTGAACCACTGTCAAATCCACTGCTATTTGTTTCCATCCAATGGGCATAGTGCATAGACTTTTGATTTTCGCCTTCAGCACTCGATAGGAATTGGTTAGTTTCTTCATTCACAGCTCCCCGTCCTTTTCCTTCTCGGAGCTTTTGGCACCATCACCAGCTTTCTCTCCCTCAGCAGCTTTCTCGCCCTCAGCAGCTTTCTCGCCGTCGCCTACGTTCTCGCCCTCGGCCGCTGGGTCGACACGCGGAAGGATGAAGAGCAACCTCAGCCACGGTTGCAGTGTCTTTGTTGGGGGCTCGGAACGCCTATGATTGTGTTTGTGAGAAACGCATGGCCCCAGCACCCTGCAAGTACATTGAGGTGGTTACAGGTCCTACTAGGTTCGTTTCTCATACGTTGAATGCCACAGGAAGGTGCATGAAGCAGGTTAATCCACGCTTGGAGCATTTGACCACTAGGACCACCAAATTATCCTCAAAGGAACTATCATCTTTAATTATTGTATTTCCAATATATTCAAACATATTCACAATCATTAATGGCTAATCACAGAACTACATATCATCACCATTAGGAATCGCAATACCATGGTTCAGATTTTGGAGGTTGGCCCAATCAGAACCACAGAACCAGTGACCTCAAGTGATTCGGGAACAGCGACCCAACGCCCACCAAGAGGCCAGGAGGGAATCAGCAAAATGCACCTTGCTCGGGTGCCAGGGTAGCATGAGGCCTTATGGCACTAAAATGAGATACTAATGAGCCCATGAAATGTGCTTAGTTTTTCTGCATATGTGTGTGTGTGTGGACATGTCTTCATGCATCTATCGTAATCCCTTCCCCCTATTACTAAACGTACCCCAAATACTAAAAACTAGGGTCCATCTCCAATTTTGGGAAATTTGTGGTTGGCCAATTTGACTTTTAA
>BGPT01003032.1:15053-56745 GCA_003297045.1 Symbiodinium sp. clade C Y103
TTAACCAGCGCCAGCGCGGCAAAATGTTTTAAAAACGCGCGCGGGTTTTGAAAATTGAGCCTTTTTTTGTAGATTTTGTAGATGCAGAACTTGCCGAACGTACAAGTAAGTTGTATGTAGATGCATCTATTCCCAAAAGCAAGTTCGCTAAGTACACAACAACTCCAACAAGTAAGATACATCTTCTACAAGTAGAGGGNTATGTAGATGCATCTATTCCCAAAAGCAAGTTCGCTAAGTACACAACAACTCCAACAAGTAAGATACATCTTCTACAAGTAGAGGGGCCCATCATTGTAAGGGTTGCCGCCGACAACTTGAAATCGCAATTTTACCTCAGTTTTTGACGATCGAACCTCGTTTCGTGCGTGAAGGGTTCATCCGCCACATTTGAAATCGCAATTTCCTGGAGAACCCATCGATCACACAAATGGGGTTCAATAGCTTCTCGATCATTTTCGGCCATGTTCTGAGGCCATACCCAGTTTTCACGGCCATATCCGGCACCATCTACAATTTCACGTTTTTCACGTTTTTTCACGGCCATTCAACGTTTTTTCACGTCCAATAGCACACATTTTCACGGCCAAATCTTGTTTTCACGGCTATATCTTATTTTCACGGCCATACCCGGTTTTCACGGCCAATGGGCTGAACGATCATCGATCGCGATTTGGGCGATCAATGGGCCCTTCAGGTTTACTTCAGTTTTTGACGATCGAACCTCGTTTCGTGCGTGAGAGTTGCCGCGGACACTTGAAATCGCAATTTTACCTCAGTTTTTGACGATCGAACCTCGTTTCGTGCGTGAAGGGTTCATCCGGACACTTTGAAATCGCAATTTTACCTCAGTTTNACGATCGAACCTCGTTTCGTGCGTGAAGGGTTCATCCGGACACTTTGAAATCGCAATTTTACCTCAGTTTTTGACGATCGAACCTCGTTTCGTGCGTGAGGGTTGCCGCGGACACTTGAAATCGCAATTTTACCTCAGTTTTTGACGATCGAACCTCGTTTCGTGCGAGAGGGTTGACGTTTCGTGACGGCTCGTCGGCACTGTCCGCGGCCTAAAGAGAGAAAGAAGAAGAAGNCAGTTTTTGACGATCGAACCTCGTTTCGTGCGAGAGGGTTGACGTTTCGTGACGGCTCGTCGGCACTGTCCGCGGCCTAAAGAGAGAAAGAAGAAGAAGGAGAGAGTGAAAAGGGAGAGAGAGAGAGAGAGAGAGAGAGGAGAGAGAGAGAGAGAGAGAGGGAGAGAGAGAATGTGAAGATGTGAAGATGTGCAGATGTAGATGTGAGGATGTGAAGACGTGAAGATGTGAGGATGTGAAGATGTGAAGATGTGAAGATGTGAAGATGTAAAGATGTGAAGATGTGAGGATGTGAAGATGTGAAGATGTGAGGATGTGAAGATGTGAAGATGTGAGGATGTGAGGATGTGAAGATGTGAAGATGTGAAGATGTGAAGATGTGAGGATGTGAGGATGTGAAGATGTGAAGATGTGAAGATGTGAAGATGTGAGGATGTGAGGATATGAAGATGTGAGGATGTGAGGATATGAAGATGTGAGGATGTGAAGATGTGAAGATGTGAAGATGTATGACAGACCTTCACAGTTAGAAGAACCCTTCGCNTGAAGATGTGAGGATGTGAAGATGTGAAGATGTGAAGATGTATGACAGACCTTCACAGTTAGAAGAACCCTTCGCTCAGACGCTCTCGGGAAAAACATTCCTTCGCATGGTAATTGTGGTGAAGGGGTTCATCCTATATCCAGGAACAAACCGATGCAAAGTTTGCATGTATACAACCTAGATTCCACGGCTGCTAGCTTTGCCACCCCAACAAATAATTCATTCCGCTGTCCCTTCAACAGCGCAGAGAATCCATTATCTATCTATCTATCTATCTATTTATCTATCTATCTATCTATCTGTCTATCTATCTATCTATCTATCTATCTAGCTAGCTATCTATCTATCTATCTATGAATCTATCTATCTTTCTTTCTTTCTTTCTGTATCTATCTGTCTGTCGAATCTCTCTGATTCTCTAGCCATCTCGTGCTCTATCTGTCTATTACTTATCTACCTGTTACTTATCTATCTGATCTATTACTTATCTATCTATCTGTCTTTCAATCTGACTGTCTGTCTACCTGTCTCTCTATCTCTCTTTCTGTCTCTCTATCTGTCTGGCGAATCTGTGTGATTGTCTATCTATCTATTGCTTGTTTATCTTTCCGTCTTTCAACCTTTTTCCTGCGACCTTGAATACGAATCTTGTCTGCGAGACTTCCTTGACATTTCGAAGTTGAGCGCAAAAAAAACGAAGCTTTTCTGCTAGACTTCTCCATTTTCCAAATGGACAACATCCAAAACGAAGCAATTCTGCAACGCTTCCTCGATTCGCGAAGTTGGCAACATCAAAAACGAAGCATGTCTGTGAGCCTTCCTTCAAAAATCCAAAGTTGCGTGTGCAGCTGCCGGCCTCGTACCAATACATTTTGCGATTTTCGACTCCATCTCTCTAAAGTATTGCGCCTGCCACGAAGAAGTGAGGCCAGGTCATACGAAGTGCTGCGCCTGCCACGCAAAATGATCTTAGCAAACCTGAAGATCTGATGCTCCAAAATGCAACATCAGCGCCCTGACCTCTTAATATGTCTGATCGATATGTCTCTTGTACTGCGCCTGCCACGCGAAATGCATCTTTGTTCGAATGTCCCACGCCTGCCATCGTTTTTGAAAACGCCACAAAACCCACACGTTTGACTGACTCTTGACAAGGTGCAGGCTCCCTTACGCCTGCCACGCAGAATGAAGATTGAACGTTGAAAATTGAGCATGTGGTGCTTTTAGCATTTTGACTTGGAAATGTGCTTCGCGCCACAGCGCCATGCACTTTTTCGACATCTCAGCTTCCAAGAGTGCTCCGACCGTGTTGTGTCTTTAGCATTTTGACTTAAATGTGCTTCGCGCCACAACGGCGTGCGCTTTTTCGACATCTCAACGGCCAAAAGTGCTCCGAGACCGTTAGCTTTTAACACTTTTGACTTCCAAAGGTGCTTTGCGCCACAAAAGCGTGCGCTTTTTCAATTCCAAATGCATCAAAATGTGCTTCGCGCCACCCATCGTCCATCTTTTCAACATCTCAACGTCCAGAACATGGTGCGCGTTGACACTTTTCACTTCAAAATATGCTTCGCGCCACGACGGCGTGCACGTTGTGATCTCTCATCTGCCCAGATGGCTCCGCACCCACCGCTTTAGCGAGCCTAGTTTTCGACCCTCCGGAGCCACAAAATGACCAAAATCATTGGAATTAAAGGACCGGATAACCCCACATGTCAAGATGGGATGGGAAAGGCAGGGAAGAGAAAGGGGATGGTGGAAGACAGATTGTGTGAAGGAGTCGTGCGTGAAAGAATTGTGTGTGAAAGAGTTGTGTCTGTGTGTGAAAGAGGTGTTTGTGAAAGAGTTGCGTGAGAGAGTTGTGTGTGATACGGTTATAACAGATAACTACATACAGCTATAGGTATGCATGCACACACACATAGCCATCTATATTTGTACCAGTAGTGCCCGGCCCATGCCGTGGCGGAAGTTTCGAACGAAGTAAGACCACTATAGGAAAAAGATGGCCGAGGAAAGTTCTTGAGATGCAGAAGCAACCTGCAAGTGTTGAAGTTGTGAGGTGCATCAACCAATAAGCAAATGGTTGTTGAGATGCCAATGAAATGACATGAAAGAATCCATGCACAACTGACTGGATGAATCAATGAACCACTGCATCGATGAATCAATGAACCAACGAAACGATGAATCATGAATCAATGAAGGAAGGAAGCAATGAGCCAATGAATCAGACGATGACTCAACGAATCAAAAAGAAGCAATGAAGCGATGAATCAATGAAGCAATGGATCAATGAATCAGGAAACCAATGGAAAATGACTCGATGAATGAACGAATCAACCAAACCACTAACCAATAAATCAATGGAACAACGCATCAATGAGTCAATGAATCAGTGAATCAGCCAATATGGATGAATCAATGAATCAGTGAATCAGTCAACGAACCAATGCATCGTGTGTGTGAAAGAGTTGTGTGTGTGTGTGAGAGAGAGCTGTGAGTGGAAGAGTTGTGTGCAAGTAAGTTGTGTGTGAGTGGTGTGTGAAAAGTTGTGTGTGGAGGAGTTGTGTGTGTGTGTGTGTGTGTCAAAGTTGCGTGTGGAGGAGATGTGTGTGAGAGAGTTGTGTGTAAACAGTTGTGTGTGATCTGCCACAGAAAACGAAGGTCCATGTCGCCAAGCGCACGCCTGCCACACAAAATGAAGGTCGATGTCGCCAAGTGCCACGCCTGCCACACAAAACGAAGGTCCATGTCACCAAGTGCCACCCCTGCCACGCAGAATGAGGCGGCGCCCGCGGCAACCAAGCGCGTCACCAGACCCAGCCCAGTGCCGTAAGTGCCACGCCTGCCACACAAAGTGAAGGTCGATGTCACCAAGTGCCACGCCTGCCACACAAAACAAAGGTCCATGTCGCCAAGGGCCACGCCTGCCACACAAAACGAAGGTCCATATCACCAAGTGCCACGCCTGCCACGCAGAATGAGGCGGCGCCCACGGCAACCAAGCGCGCCACCAGACCCAGCCCAGTGCCGTAAGTGCCACGCCTGCCACACAAAGTGAAGGTCGATGTCACCAAGTGCCACGCCTGCCACACAAAACGAAGGTCCATGTCACCAAGTGCCACGCCTGCCACACAAAGTGAAGGTCGATGTCACCAAGTGCCACGCCTGCCACACAAAACGAAGGTCCATGTCACCAAGTGCCACGCCTGCCATGCATAATGAGGCGAAGCCCGCGGCAACGAAGCGCGTCACCAGACCCAGCCCAGTGCCGTAAGTGCCACGCCTGCCACACAAAGTGAAGGCCGATGTCGCCAAGTGCCACGCCTGCCACACAAAGTGCAAGTTCATGTCGCCAAGTGCCACGCCTGCCACGCAAAGTGTCGCGGCGTCCGCGGCAACCAAGCGCGTCACGTGACCCAGCCCAGTGCTGCAAGTGCCACCCCTGCCACACAAAGTGAAGGTCGATGTCGTGCCTTGCCCGCCACACAAAGTGAAGTAAGGTGTTTGTGTGTGAGTTGTGTGTGAGTAAGTTGTTTGTGAGTAAGTTGTGTGTGTGAGTGAATTATGTGTGAGTAAGTTCTGGAGTTGTCTGTGTGTAAGTTGTGAGTAAGTTGTGTGTGAGTAAGTTGTTTGTGAGTACGTTGTGTGTAAGTTGTGTGTGAGTAAGTAAACTGTGGACAAGTTGTATGTGAGTAAGTTGTATGTGTGTGAGTTGTGTGTGAGTAAGCTGTTTGTGAGTAAGTTGTGTGTGAGTAAGTTGTGTGTGAGTGAGTTGTGTGTGAGTGAGTTGTGTGTAAGTTGTGTGTGGACAAGTTGTGTGTGAGTAAGCTGTATGTGTGTGAGTTGTGTGTGAGTAAGTTGTTTGTGAGTAAGTTGTTTGTGAGTAAGTTGTGTGTGTGTGTGTAAGTTGTGTGTGAGGGGCGGTCGGCGGAGCGGACGGAGCGGCCGGAGCGGACGGCGGATGCACAACAAAAAACAAGAACCCCACACAAAGATGTGGGGAAAAAACGCAGATTTTTTTGCGACTTTCCTGCCTTTTCGCGCACCTGGATCTTCTCTCTTCTGACTTTCTCCTGTCTGAGCTTCTCTCTTCTGTGGCTCTTCCCATCTGGGCTTTTCCATCTGTCCATATTGTCGGAAGTTTGACTTCTAAGCATCCTTCGAAAAATATGTATATAGTTATATATATGTATAAGAATATGTTTCTTTGTGGGCAAGGATAGATAGAAAGATAGAAAAAAGAAAAACAAACATAGATAGATAGAATTAGAGAAAATTTGGAATTATAGAATTACAGAAATATAGAATTACAGTAGATAGATACAAGTGGATAGAGCGATGCAAATATAGATAGATAGATAGATAGATAGATAGATAGATAGATAGATAGATAGATAGATAGATAGATAATAGATATATTTATTTCTAAATTAATTTCTTTTAGTTTTTGTTTGACACATCATAATACCCATCCCGTTGATATATGTGCAACGTTCCTTTCTACCCCAAAGACCTAAGTACAAGATTCCTATACTGGTTGACACGTTCCTTGTGGCCAGTCCTTGCGACATTTCTTGTAAGGCCCCAAAAATATGCCAGGAACTTGCCCTCCCATGCTCCCAACCACTCTGTCACTTCGGGTCTGACAGAATTGAGAATTGCGAGCTGGGCTCGCATGGGCTGTCCTTTCTGAGTTTCCTGTTTCCAAAGTTTTTGATTTTTTGAAGTCATTGCATTTCCGTGTCGGATTTTTTTTGCAAACAATTTGAACAATTGGGAGGGCAATGTCCTTGTGGCCGTACTCACCAGCATCGCCAATGTTCTTGGAAAGTTAGCTGCAGCCAATTTCACACTTTGTTTGTACTTGAAAATGGCGGATTCACAATACACTATTGATAAAATCAAAATCAAAGTGGAAAACTGGGCCAGTAGATTGTCGCAGGCAAAAAAAAGTATCACCGCGACAGAGGTGTAGGCGGCAGTATGCATTGGTTAATGTCAAAGTTCTTCGCAACCATCGTCCCCATCAAACCTTCAATTCATTTGGCAGCACTGGCAGTATTTTGCTGAGTATCACAGTTCAGGTGGTAGCAAGGATGTGTACTCAAACCATATCATTTAAAAAATAACAGGGGCATCGTTTTCTTGTTGACACGTGATGTTAGCTGTTAGCGTGTTTTGACTACTTGGCTGTTGCCAGTGTTGCTTTTGATTTTGATGCCGTGGAATCATCGTCGACCAGCCGGTTCATTTTGACCAGGCTACGTTTGGTGGCGTCGTTGAGATGTTTCTTCGTGAGGCGCCAACATGTGGGGTGCAACATGGATGTATATAACCCTGGAAACGTTGCGAATGTTTTCAGGTATCAACGGTTGTTTTTCAGGTGGTTCCAGCGGTCAAATTGATCTTAAAACCAAGATTTTTTTGTGACAAGACAGGCCTGTTTGGTTTCTTGATTTGGCAACGTTTCTGCAGGTCCTAGCTGTTGGTTTGTCCTCCACGTGCGTGACCCAGTTACGTCGAACCAATGGTCTTGAGGACTTGAAATGCTCCAAAAACCGTCCTTCGATGAGTTGGATCCTCAGATGTCTTGGCAGGCTGCAACTTGAAGCTTTCGAAACTTGTGAATTTCCAGCACAATCTCTTCAGAATTTGATTACAACAAACGTATCAAACGTTTTTCCGGTCAGTCTGCCGATCTGTGGATGGCCCTGGCTATTGCAGCAGTTATTCATTGTATATCCAGTACTAGGCCAGGCTGGCATTCTGGTTGCCCTTCTTGGAGGTTTGATCCGTCCGAATGCTTCAAGAACATGATGCCACAATGTCAAAAATGATTGTTTGCCTTGCCTAGCCCACACTGTGTTTCATCAACTAATCACAGGAACCTTAAAGGAAGCGACAGATGCCTGACACAAACATGCAAACAGTTTTTTTTAGTTCCTTACATCGATTCGAACATGGCCCGCTTTCAGGGAATCGGGTGTTCACAAGGGAAAATGAGGTACCTGACCTGCTTTAGAGCATTTTTCCACTAGTTACGGGAGCTGCACTGGCAGGAAGACACCATGAAGATGCAAGTGGTTTGGCAAAATCACCTTCAGTCAAATGAGTTAATATCAAAGGAGCTTTAGAATGAAATTGTAGCTACAGATAGATACAGTAAATTGTTTTTCGGGATTGCCTTACTCCGTGCTGTCTCACCTGCCAGATGTTGTCCTTGTTTCCTCTGGGTCAATGGGTGTGAAAGTGACCATCCTGTGCCCTATCACCTTCCCCAGTGTTCGAACGGTGTCGGCGTAAATATTAAAAGAAATTCTAGACATACATACCGGACTCATGTTTACGTCGCCATAAAGCCTTNCCTATCACCTTCCCCAGTGTTCGAACGGTGTCGGCGTAAATATTAAAAGAAATTCTAGACATACATACCGGACTCATGTTTACGTCGCCATAAAGCCTTGCGCGATACAAAGCCTTTTGCAGTTCCTGACAGGTTCTCTCTCTGCTGCTCTGGGGGGATGTCAAAGACTCAAGAAATTACAAAGGTAGCTCATCAAAATTTTAAACATGTGAGCCCACAGTGCTCAAACCAGCTGAAGTCAGGCGAGTTCTGCTGAGACGCGTAAGACACGTCCAGAATGCGCCAGACATTTGTGGTTTGCAAAGGTACTGTATTATCCTTTGCATCGCCTTGGTGAGCATTTGGGTCCTCAAGGTCTCACCTTCTGGTCTTGACAGCTTAGTTTTGTTGTTTCAAGCATCGCAATGCTGTTTGCAACTCCAGTAAGCTCATGCTGCAGCAAGTCGTCAATATGTATAGGCAGTTGCAAGATGTGCCCAGAACTCTTTTTTCTTCTGAAGTGCGGCCATTTGGGCTGTGAATCGTAGAACGGGTGGGACATGGCGCTGCGCTCTGTTACCGCATTTCTTGTGGGGGAAGACTCGCCCCCCATTCTCCCGGTCATTCCTGGCCAGCCAGATGACCCTGGAGTCTCGGATGGCATTTGGCATGAATCGCCCACTACACCTCGCACCAACTATCATGATTTTGAGGAACATGGCGAGTTGCTGCAGAACTTGAGGTGCGGCCAGCCAGGCGATTTGAAAGATTTGGAGAATCTCCTAGTTGAAAGTGAGACAAAATTGGGACAAAAGAACCGGAAGATTGGTCTTCTGAAAAAGGATTGTGATTTCTTCAGTGGAAAAAAATTCAGCCTGTGGTACAAGGGTCGCAGAAGTGTCAACTGTGGAGCACTTTGCGGTGCTATCCTGGGTCCTCACACAATTGACTGGCGAGCTGCGCGGAGGGTGGCAAAAGAAGATGATGATTCCGTGTCCTTGTCTTCAAGCGGGATCTTCTCGATGCGGGGGCAATATAAGGATGCGGATTTGGATATGGGAGTGTTTACACACACAGACCTGAAAATCGTGAAGTTGTTGATCGATCTCGGCGCAGATGTCGAAAAAAATTGTTTGGTCGATTCTCGTGGGATGAACGAAAACCACCATGTGTTTCCCATCCACCTTGCAGCCGGTACTGGCAACATTGCAGTGTTGGACCTCTTGCTTGAGAAAAGAGCGAACTTGGACCAGCAAAGTGAATTGGTAAAAGATGGCCATGTGTCTGCTCATGTGTCTGCTTTGCATGAAGCAGCCTGGTTTGAGCAAACCCACATGGTTTCTCACTTACTAACGAGCAAGATCAACTGCAATTTACAGAACCTTCAAGGCGACACAGCGTTGCATTTAGCCTGCAGGCAAGGGCTCGACCTCATGTTGTCGCCGCCAGGTCAAAAACCAGAGCACTTGTTGGCTGCTCTTGCCAAGCGCACAAATATGCAGATTAAGGGTGACAAGAACCATGATGTCATCGGAGCGGCCATAGAGGCTGGCAGACTCAGCATGGACGTGATATCCCATTTGTTGGGCAGATTGAAAACCACGACTGATTCAAGCTTGAAAAGCAGGACTGATTCAAGCTTCGAAACATGGAGACGGATCGCACAGAGCCTTGCACCCCGCGCTTTGCAGCTATGCTCGCGCGAAAGTCCTGGGAGTAGTCAGTGGCGACAGGCAATTCGGAATGCCGCAACTGCTTCCGACTCTGATTTGAGGGAGATGTTCTTGACATCTCTTGCAAACCATGATGGCCTTGCAAGGGTCTTGCTTGATGTTTGCACAGTTCCACCGAGGTACCACCAAGCGCACAGTCGTCGCTACAATCCCATGCCAGTGCGCTGCAAAATCCCAGCAAACTACCCTTTTATGGTTGCTGAAATTGCTGAAGATCATGAGTGGGATTGGGACAGGAGCAAGTATCCAGAAACAAAAGGTCAACCGCCTTGGCAGCAGAGGTTCACACACAACATGAAACTTGGTGAAGAGATTGATCTGCGGGTTTGCCTCTTTCCGAACCTGGTGACTGTGGACTTTTTTGAGGGTGTTGCAGCAAGCAAAGACAGGGAGCTTCCGGATCTTCCAGTTGTGAGGGCTGTGGTCAATTTGGTTTGGGAAAAGTACATCTTCAAGCTATACTGCGTGCACTTGAGCTATGACTTGATTGTCCTTGCAATTGTAGTCCTCTGGTCGTCTGCAATCCTGAGTTTTGACAAGGCTGGCGAATCAGACAGCGAAAGGGTGGTGCAGCTTCTTTGTTGGAACTTTGTTTCTGCAGTCAGTGCAAAGCGCATCATCTATGAATGCTACGAGTTTTGCAAGTCCACCGGAAGGCATAGAACGTGCAGCTATTGCTGTCATTGGGCCAATTGGAAAGATGGTCTCTTCCTCCTACCCTTGATTGCTGTTTGCCCTTTGGCATCTGCCGGAGCCCAGCCCTTGATGACTGGTTCACATTCAAGGACATTCTTGAGCTTTTGCGCATTGTCGCGCTGGATCAAGCTGCTCGACGTATTGCGGGCCAATCGAACCCTTGGGCTGCACATCACCAAGTTCGCAAGGTCCTTTGAGGACTTTGTCAACATCGCCGTGTTGGTCCTGATTGTTGCTGGCTTTACACATGCATTGGTGTCCTTGCAGCCTCACCCGGAAGTAGACAACCTTATCTTCGGCTTTGAGTTGCTGGTGCTTGGAGAGTGGAAAGACGAGTTCGTTGAGCGAGCAGCAGAGGTGTCGCCGATAACGGCGCGACTTTTCATGCTCGCTGGTGTCTTGGTCTCTGTGGTTGGTTTCTTGAACTTATTCATCGCCTTGATAAGTGAAAGTTACAGTGAAGCAAAGGAAAGGGCAGATTGCCTGTGGTTGCAGGATAGGGCAGCAGTTTGTGCTCAGTGGATGGTCCGCCCTTTTCGAATGCCCCGCTACTTCCAATCCAGATTCAATCATCCACGTCTATGGTGGATTCTTTTGTCCATAGCCTTGGGAGTTGGAGTTTCTGGTGGTTTGTTTGCACTGGCGCTTGTGTCGCCCGGGCCATTGCAGCACACACCATGGCTTGGTTTGACTCTTTGCATTCTCTGTGCTGATGCTGGCATTGTTACACTTCCTGCCAATGGCAAGCCTGGACGTGTATGGTTTTGCCAGAGATCAGCAGCGCAAGGAGCTCCGAGCACCAATCAAGGAATCAAGGCGACGCAGGCTTTGCCACAATCCTCCCAAAATCCGGCGCAATTTCAGCAAAATCTGATGCTTCAAGCAGGCCATCCGCCATGGATGTGGGGCATCACATTAGAGAACTTGCACTCGATCAGAATGCGGAAGAACTATGTTGACGGCATGTCAATGCGAAAAGTGGTTGAGACAATTATCAAGCCTCAGACCACAAACCTGGAGATGGGTATGGCCTTGCACCTGAACCGCAGCTGGCCGCTTAGGGCCAAAGTGGTTGTGTGCCATTGTTGGGATGAATCCTTCGATGAGCTCGTGGACGCTTTGGAGTGGTACGGCAATGAGGGTCCCTTCTGGATTTGTNAGGGCCAAAGTGGTTGTGTGCCATTGTTGGGATGAATCCTTCGATGAGCTCGTGGACGCTTTGGAGTGGTACGGCAATGAGGGTCCCTTCTGGATTTGTGTGTGCTCTCTTTACCAGCATTTTGACACCGCTTCATGGGACTTTGAGAAGCAATATGGCAAAGATCCTTTCGATGTGGAGGGAGCATACCGAGCAGTGATGCAGCAAGCCAACCGGCTTGTTGTGGTGATTACAGAAAAAACCGAAGCCAATCCGTTAGAACGCTTGTTTTGCAGAGCTGAAATTGCTTGCGCCATGTCTCTTGGCAAGCAGGTTGACATAGCATCAGCTACTCGTCTTCGTCGTAGCCAGGCGGAGCTACATGACAACCTCATGGACTTGCACATGCTTCAGAATCCTTTGGACAAGGCAGTTGCAGATCTGCATTGCGGTCGTCCTGATTGTTCCGACCAAGAGAAGGATTGGGATCAGAAGAATTACAAGCGTTTGGTTGACATTCTGGGAAAATTTCCAACACTGAGCCTTGACATTAAGAAGGTTTGGTTCAGAGCCTTGGCAGTGCACGCCGTGCCTTTGTCCAGGCGTAAATGGTTTTCTCAAAGATCGATTTCGATGGAAGATTATGTCTTCTTCCTGTCTCAGCGCAGTAAAATTGCAGCGGAGTTGCGCAGATACATGACAGATCCAGATTCCAGTGCCTTGGGAACGAACGACCACTGGCAAGACAGGCAACCGTCTCGTGACCTTGCCAGAATCCTGGACAGGAAACTACTGTTGTCAAAGCACGTAACGGATTAAGCTGTTGGCGACTCTGGGCTTGCCTGATGCTCTCAGCCAACTCCTGCCAAGAGGATCGCAGTTCCACAGCTTGGTTAAACCACATCAATAGGGACCCGGTCCATGGCAAGGATTCAACTTCCTTGCCCAATGGCAGTGGATACTCGTTGTAACTCAGCATCGTCAGCACAACAGTAGATTGATCAACTGTACACTTGAAGACCTGACGTCTTCAGTGAGCTACTGTCAATACGCCAGGTAATGTGGAGACTAGATACCAAAACAGACCCTGTGACAGTACATCACATTAAGCCGTTCACAGAGTGGCCAATACGATTGGCATTTTGCCAGTAGCCTTTATCTCTAATGAAATGACAGCACTTTCTCAGTCTGGTTAAACCATTCAGAGCGAGAAGTATTGGAATATTATAGATGCAGTTTTGAAGAACAGAAATAGTGGCGGTGCATTGACCATCATTGACCAACATGTTTACGTTTGACGATTCCAAGCTAAGAGTGAGATCTGAGGCTCGAGCAGTGTGTCGGTGTGGTCAAACGACCCAACTTGAACTTGCCGATTTCCAGTTTTGTGAAAAGACAGGAACCGCGTTTGCCTGCACTCATGCGTTTGCGATCAGAACCGCAGGATTTAAGATGATCTAAGCATCACATGTGGCAGCTTCCCGTCTTCAGTTTCCACCACAGGTGAAGCGCGTTGATAAGTTGGTGAGGCACGCCTGGCACAGCCGAGAGACTCTCAAAGGTCGACAGCAACTGACCGCAGGGAACAAAGAAAGGGAAGAAACACACATTTTACGAGGCAGTGGTGAAATATGACGCCACCCTAACAGGAGGAAGGGAGAAAGTGAGGAAGGCAACAGAAAAGGCCGATGAGGGGAGAAAGAAATCCAATTTATTAATTTCTTCAGACTTTAGGCAGAAGAATCAGGGATAAGATGAGCCCAGAAGAATTGGCAAAGTTCTGAGGAAACGACCAAAACCTTGAGGGAGAAGGTTGGCGGTGTCCTGCTGTCTCCGTGGTGTCTCAGTGGTTGCGGTGGTGGTTGCAGGCGCCTAGGCCGCCTGGTGTTTTCAAGCGTTTTCTCACGGTCTGACGATGAGTTTGGGGGGTGGGGTTGCGGGACATAAAAACGTTCGATGTCTTTGCTGCCGAAGGTGTTGCTACGTTGTAGATCTTGCTCTTCTACATCCTGCCATCTTTGCTTCTATGCTGTTGATGTTTCTTTTTTCCTTATTTGCAACTTTCTTAAGACGCTCCCGACGTTGCTCTTTACTTATTTGCAAGTTTGCCTTGGCGCTCTTGAGGTTGCTCTTCCACTTACAGCATTCATTGCGACGGCAACGGGGGTCCCAGTGCCCCTAGGGTAAAACCAATCCGATGATTTTACTTCATTTGCCAAAAGAAGAACCTATGTGTAGGACCCAAGCATTGTGAGATCAGACCCAAATGCAACGAAATCTACTTCTGATTCTATCGAATCTAACCTAACCTAGCCTAACCTAACCTAATCTAATCTAATCTAATCTATCGATATATCTATCTATAGTTGAGAGAATACAGGGAAACCCTGCCCCCTTCTCATGTATAGCTCGTACGTGTCATGGTGCATTGTCTCATTTTGCCTTTGCGACTTGTAAATTTGGCTCAAGCGCTGTGAAAGAAGCTTGCGCCCTTGCTGTGGTTGCACATTAGTCCAGTACCATTTGGGTTGTGTGGTACTTGGATCTAACTGGTTAACAGCCTCACTCAAACGTATCTCGAGAGCTATACTTGATTGAGCCCAGGTCTAGCCCTCATTCCATATTTCCTTGGTTGCCCCATTGCCAGTACACGAATCGGTTTGAGTGTCCGTGCATAGGCATCCGAGTGTGCAGCAAGCTTCGAAGCATCCGCAGAGGAGACATTCGGGGCCGCCTTGGTTGTCTGCAGTCCTTGCAGCTCCAAGTTTCCATATCAACATCCGTCCATAAGATAAGAGTAGGTGGGTGATCGCATTCGTTGTTGAGCTCCTGCCTTCCTAATTTCTGAGCAATTGGTGNTAAGATAAGAGTAGGTGGGTGATCGCATTCGTTGTTGAGCTCCTGCCTTCCTAATTTCTGAGCAATTGGTGTGTATTGGTCCAACCGTGCCAGTAAGACCTCACCAGTGATTTATACCAACTCTAATTAGATTCCAGTGCGGTATTTTGCCGAGATCCTTCTGACTTGCAAAGCAAGAAGTAAGTGATCCTGGGATGTTTTTAGAACAACTCTATACTTCCGAAGTACAATTTGGTCCAAGTGCCCCATCAAGTGTGCTGGTGTTGCTTCTGCTTGGTGTATGCGTCGGCCGCCAGAGCCACCGACACCGAGACGCCGCTCAAGGACGCCTTTGTTTAGACGACTGGAAGGTGTCTTGCAGGCTCACGAGCGTGACCGGAAGACTCGTCGGGGAGGTCTGCAAGCGAAGAAGAGGACGAGGGCAATCCATCGTCATTTGCTTGAGAGCGTTCTTGAGTACATTGTGCGTCTTCTTGCATTTCTTGATCCAAGGGCAGCTGGGCGTCGACAGTTCGAGCAGAGAGAAAATCAGGTTCGAGAAAGGTTGCGGTTTCTGGAAAGGGGCTGGCCAGAGAGCAAGAGGATTGTCCTGCCAAGACCCAGGTGTGAAGATCATGCAAGACGAAATCTCGATTGACAGCAGATCTGAGGTCGAGACTCTTGCCATTTCTTCGGAAGACTCATCGCCAGCTTCTACAGCCGCTCCGAGAGAACCAGCACATCCGCCACCACCCAAAGCACGTCCACGTTCGTCATCACCTGTTGAACTTCAGACGCCAAAAGTTTCTGCGGCATCATCATCATCCTCGAGCCGCCCTGCAGTTGCAAAGGCAATCGCAATCCGGCCTGCAGTTCCGAAGGCAATTGCAATCTCGAGTGTTGTGGACGAGGGCGAACGGTGGGATCCCGAAATCTTGAGAATTGGGGCAGAAATCTACGACCGACAGGGTCAGTTGATTCATTCGGTGCAGCCTCGCATTGATCAGATCCCTTTCATCTCAATAGATTACCATCAAGTGCCTGACAGGTGCAATTTGTCGCGTCGTCAAACCTTGCGACTCACTTCCAGCGGTCAGTTGCATCAGCGTGTTTTGGACGTGCTTTCAACAGCAGCTCAAGGAGCTACATTGATTGCACTTTCCTGTTGTAACGCAGAGGACATTAGACAGAACGTACGGACAGCACTTGTGGGACTACCTCAATTTAGGCACGTGATCCTTTCAGACGACAGAATCAACAATCGCGGAAAGCTGCTATAGTGACCGGTGCTTGAACTCGGGAAGAGTTTATCATATTGACGACAGTTGGGAGGTACTTGAAGAGCTGCGCAACTCTCAGCGCGTAGTCCCAGTTGGTGTCAGAACCCACCGGCAGTGGAGGGTGGACGGAGTACATTACGAGGACAGCATCTGTGGGGCATTGAACCACGTGATTCGGCTTGATACAGAGGCTGTGCAACGAGGTCGAGGTTCAGGTGTTGTCGCATAGATCGAGTGCTTTGCTGGACTGATTGGCCAAAGGGCCATCCTGTGAGAAAATTCGAACTGTCAAGGTTGTCTGCATCTTTGGTGCAGCTCCTTGGGACAATCGGGGATTTGTTGGGTAAGTTGTGACGTAGCGCTTACAGTTTTGTGTTCAAAGCCGTTATCGTTGCTGTTTCCAATATGCCAATAATATCCGAAATCATGGATGAATCGGGGAAAGGATCAGAAGAAACCTCTCTTCAAATTTCGAGTACATCGCCTGAGATGATTCATGGAAGGGCTATGCATGTGCGAAAGGCATCCAGTAGCAAGAACTCTAGCAAGACCAGTCGTTCCTCTAGTTCTGGATCCTCCAAGATCGTGCATTCAGCTCCCAGACCAAATCCAAAGGCACTCACGCCTGCAGGGTCTCGTAGAAACAAAGGTAGACCAGGTTTGCCAATGGAGAGACAATCATCTCAAGGGTCAAGTGAACGTAGTGAATCACCATTACCTCTTGCACAGGTTTCGCATCGGGGAGTCGGGTCCATTGTTCCAGTTCCAGCAGATGTTGATATGACTGGCCAGCCATCAGCATCGATCAATGTCCAGAATGTCCAACAGAATTACTATGACCAAAGGAACCTTAGTGTAACTGTTGGGGCGGATCCTCAAAGAGTGTTGGAACATGTTCAATCCGTAGAGTCCCAGGCTCACTCGATAGTCCGTGAGACCCCCAAAGGCAGGCAGAACAGGTGGTCCATGAAACAAAATCCCACGCACAACAATATGTCCATGAAATCCAATCGCAAGCAGCCCATGTTGTTCAGGAGACCCAGAAAGATGCCGAGTTTGCCGTCCAACAGGCGCAGTCGCAGGCTGCATCCGTTGAGGATAGGGCCAATCAGGTAATTCGGGATATGAGTAATCAACATAGGGCTGAGCTCACCCGAGNCGCAGGCTGCATCCGTTGAGGATAGGGCCAATCAGGTAATTCGGGATATGAGTAATCAACATAGGGCTGAGCTCACCCGAGCTCAAGACATTGCCAACCAGGCGCAACTTCATGCTCAAACCCAGCTGTATGAAGCAGATGCCAAAATTCAGCAATTGATGGCATTGGTAGAATCGCAACATAGGACTCTGGAAAGTCAAAGGGTTGAACATCAAGAGACGCTTACTCAGGTTGCAGCGTTGCAAATTGAGGTGACCATGTTAAGACACTCAGTATCAACCCCAACTCCAGCGCAAGACATAAATGGCGCAGTCAATCAAAAGGAATTGATGGGTGTGATTGAATCATTGCGTCAAGAGATCAGGCAGACTCAGACCAAGCCGGTTCAACCGCCTGTGATAGTTCCAATAGCCACACCACCATATGATGCAATGTGAGCTTGTGCAGGATTTCCTCCGGGTCATTCACCAAAGAGATTCCCAGAAGGCCCAAGTCCATCTAAATCACCACCAAATCCAGGTCCCTTCAAATGGTCAGAAACTGCCACATCCATTCCGCAAGGAAGCAGCAGCTCGTCAAGCTCTTCGTCAATGGGGGCCACCCTGTCCTCCAGGCAGAGGTCCTTGCGGTGGCGGGTCGCAGGGGGGCAGTTCACCCCATTCCCAACGGGGATGGCACAGCGTTGGGGTTGGATCAGCAGATGTTCTCACAGAAGAATCGGTGTATAGGTATAAAGCCCTTCAATCGATTAAGATAGACAGATAGACAGTTTGCCGCAGGATGCTGGTGCATTTAGAGGATGGAAGAATGGGATCATCACAAAGCTGTGTTCGATAGATGTGACAGGACATGACATAATCCTTGGTTGGATCTTGGAAGCTCTAGACCCAACTGCTGATCTCAACGCAAGTGCTTGTATGGCTTTGCCACGACTAGAAGAGTACATCGCTGCGGTCCTTGCTGAACCGAAACATCGCAAAGGTGACTTGGGTGTTCAGTTTCAAGCATACTGTGAGCAGTGTCAGCAGTTAAGGGTGTCTCCCAAAGGAAGATTCATGCTTCAAATGATTGCGAACCGCTTTCAACTGGATCTCAACCGTGGTGCCAACCTGACACAGCAGTCGTTGTTGGAGTTGACATTGGATGCATATACCCAAGAAGGGCTCTCAAAGTTCATTGAAAGAATTGAGCCTGTGTTGAATTCCATCCCTCCTTCACATCAGCCGAGTGAGATGACACAGTTCACGTGGTTATTCAGTAGACTCAAGCCCTGTCGCAACATGCAACGCTTCATCGACCGCATCAAAGATGCACGGGAAGGATCTCATGTCAAGACTTGGGATTGGTTGTATGACAAGTTGCAACGGGTAGTCATTGAAATGCGTGAAGATGCAAATGAANGATGCACGGGAAGGATCTCATGTCAAGACTTGGGATTGGTTGTATGACAAGTTGCAACGGGTAGTCATTGAAATGCGTGAAGATGCAAATGAAGAATCAGTCAGACGCACGCTTTCCCCCAACCAAACCCAAACAGGATCGACCAAAGGGAGACGGTAAGGGTAAGGATCTGAAAGCCAATGTTGCTGTTGACACAGACGACAAGAGTGAAAAGGCATTACCAGGTCCCACAAAGCCGAAGATAAAGGCCAAGGCTGACTCCAAAGGAGGCGGAAAGGGAAAGGAAGGTGGCAAGCAGCAGCCAAAGGCTGCCCCGCCGAAGCCACAGGCTCCTCCACCAAAGCCCAAGGCAAAGCCTAAAGCTGAGGCGACAGCGACCCAAAATCGCTCCTCAGTACCATGCCTGTTCTATCCAAATGGAACATGCAACAGGGGTGAGAAAAGGCTACAGCTGCGACCAGTAGTGCCAAGGCCACAGTGGCGGTGATCTCAGTTGCGCAAGGGGTAGCGCGCGCCTCAGCAGTTTCGAATGGGAAAGCTCCATCGGCCTCACAAACTCATGCATCGAGTGGTTTCGGGTGGGAGGTGTTGCAAGCATCACTCCGTGCATTCGTAAGACCGTTCATTGCATTGGCATCCTTGTTCTCATGCATCGGTCAACCACAGTTGTCTGCACCCTGTGCAGCTCTGTGGGCGTCCCCTGCAGTTGTGTCACAAAACAGTAGTGTAGCATTGAGTGCAAAGATGTCTGATTCATTCACATTGGAGTGGATTGCGGACTCAGGAGCAGGTCGAGACTTAGCATCCGAACGTGCATTTCTAGAGCAAGGGGTTCCCATGACCTTTGTACAGAGCTGCACTCAGTCCTGCAAGCCTATCAAGATCAAGTTCGAAACAGGAAATGGGACATATGTTAGTGACGCCTGTATTGAGATGCCGGGTTCAACGTTTGGCAAAGCCTCGTTTCAGGTCATGGATGACNNGGAAGAAAAGCGGCCATTCATATGGATTCCTGGCAGTCAACCATTTTTTGGTCTCAATCCAGATTCGGTTCAAGTGACAGCTGATGCATCCTCCATCATTAGTGCAGCACGTGTAGAAGATGGGGTATACCAATCTTTTCTGAAACATTCACATCGCCTTCATCCTATGCTCTAGCTGCTGGTAGTTCCGCCGAGCCTGATGTGCCAGGTCCTGCGAGGGAGATAAGGGATGATGTGATAGCCTCCGATGCAGGTTCAGAGGACGATGCAGAAGAGCCAGTGAATNCCAGGTCCTGCGAGGGAGATAAGGGATGATGTGATAGCCTCCGATGCAGGTTCAGAGGACGATGCAGAAGAGCCAGTGAATCGCTACAGGAGATTGGCAGTAGAAGCTCAGTCACTAGAACACCGAATGTGTCATCTACCGAAGAACCCAACGTGTCCCATATGTCAACGTTCAAGAATGTATCGAAAGTCTGTAAGAAAACTGCGTAATGATCTTTTGACAGACAGAGGAGCACTAGAACCAGTGACTCACTTTGGACAGAGAATCGCTACGGACTTTATCGTGGTTCAGAACTCAGTTCGGGCAAAGAACACGTGGTCCAAGTCATACGAGATGAACATAGTGGTTGGCTAAGAGCTTTCCCCCTAGCTAGGAGAGATACCCAATCTGTTGTTGGCAACATCCTATCCTTCCTGNGTTGGCTAAGAGCTTTCCCCCTAGCTAGGAGAGATACCCAATCTGTTGTTGGCAACATCCTATCCTTCCTGGGACCATCGTATGATCAGCCCTCTGTGACGGTGAAGTCAGATCAGGCACCGGAGACAAGAGCCGCATGCAAGCAACTTGGATGTGTTTTTGAGGGATCGCTGGAAAACAGGTTTCCCCACAACTCCGTCTTAGAGAGGGATATAAGAACCATCGAAGAGATTGCTCGTGCATGCCATCGATCTTCAAGCAGGATTTGATCTAATCCCTGGTTGGTGGACTCACTCTGACTGTTGACTATGCTGCCACAATCATCACTGCCATGCACAAGCCTTCGGGTAAAGATCAGACAAGGCATTTCCTAGCCACAGGTGCCGAGTTTTCCGGTCGGAAGTTGTTGCTTGGACAGCTAGTGCATTATCGTGTAGATCCGTTGCCGCGAGGAAAGTTCGATGCTTCCACGAAACCTGGACTGTTCTGTGGATATCGATATGATGCAGGTCCAAACTCGTTCAAAGGTGTATATTGTGTAATCGACTACGCAAAGGTAAAGAACAGGGATGCCAATTATGCGAAAGCTATTGCAGTCCCAATGGAAGAACTCTATGTCGAGGAGAAGGATCCAGTCCTGCCGTTGAAACAAGCAGCATACACAGCGCTGGCTACCTTCACCGATGCAGCTTTGGCTGACATCACCCCGCTAGATGTACCTTTCTCCAATGTCTCAATTGAGACAACCACAAAGCGTAGCGAATACATAACCCTTGATCGTATCATCCGCTTTGGTGCAACAGAGGGTTGTCGTGCATGCAGGTTTGAAGCACCAAAAAGTAGACACACTCCCATCTGCAGAGCAAGGTTCAATGGACTGGTTCGAGCAGAGAAGATTGCAACAGCTTCTGCGTCAAAGGAAGCAGAGCCAAAGACTCCTGCACCTGTTCCTGAAACACCACCCTTTGCACCATTGACTCCGACCTTCGCGGCTGATGAAGCTGCTCCAGAGCATCAAGTTCTGCAGGTATCATACCAGAAGAACCGGAAGTTGACCCAGCATCATTTTCGGCAGGTATAAAACCAGGTGAACCCCAATAGTCCTGGTCCCATTAGTAATGGAGATAAGACTAAAGGGAAGAAATGTAAACCTGGGATAACTATGAATGACAAAAGGAGTGCACTTCAGCATATTGCCAAAAACACCAAAAAGGGTATGGTTGATGTTGCCGCGATGCATGACCCCCTTATCGTCCAAGACTAGAAAGGATGCCTCATGTTGCATCAGAAAAAGATGTGTTGTGTTCCATGGCAACCTAGACTAAAGAAGGAAAATACCAAGAAATCCACTGGTACATCAGACCGAAGGGTGCCGATCGACGAGGAGTCCAGCAAACCAACCTAGCCTTGTTTGCATATCGTGAGTCGCCAGCTGAATCAGCCGTTCCTACCCAGACTGAGGAAAATCAGTGCGTGTGTTGTTGTGAACATGACCCCATGCTTCCCAATAACCATAGTCATGAGTGTAGCTTGGAACTGGAAGTGATGTATGAAGAACTAGATTGGACTGAGCCCCAAAAGAAATTACCACCCGAAGGGATAGAAGCCATCAAAAAGGGTATCCAATCAGTTAGGAAAACCAGTTCACAGATGCTCCTCTCACGTGTTCTCAGTGAACCGGATGCAGTGGAACGAGACTTGCGTGCCTGGTTAGGACCTCAAGCCCATAAGTTGTGATCAGAATTGGCATTGAACATGGTCAAGACCTCAACCGCCTGAAAGACAGACAGCTCCTTCTGTGCTTGATTGCAGTGACACGGGCCCGACATGTTTGGTACAGTTGGCCATGTGGGGACTTGGGACCATGGAGTAGATTTAACATGGGGAAAAATCCAAAACTAAGAGATGAAATAATGGGCCGTAGACAGCACCACTGTAGGTATCTCCGAACTGTTGCAGAAGCCTGGAACCTTCAAAACATCTTAGGAGGGTTCAGCCATGCAGAAAATCCACTTTGTTCAGACGCCTGGCAAGAGCTTGATCTAGGTGAAGTTTTCGACATCCGTGTAGATCAGTGTGCAATGGGTCTCCGATGTCCAAAAACAAATCGTCCCGTGTTGAAACCCACCAGGATTGTGACCACTTCCAGATGCCTTGCAGAAGCTCTCCAGAAGTGTAGATGCGACCACAAACATGAGCATGCACATCTTGAGGGTCGATATAAAGGTAGGAATTTGTCATCCTGGGCTGAAGTTTACCCCAAGAAGTTTTGTAGGATTGTTGCCAGAGCCTTGAATCAGGAGTCCCTGCAGTCCAACCCACCGGACAATCATTGGTCCGAAGAGCTGTTTGCAGCCGAATCAGCCGAGCAAGAGAATGCACCTGAGTCGGAGGGCGACCAGTCCGATATCTCTGTTGAAAAAGCCAAAGCAATTGTTGCTAAGCTCCATGTAAACACCGGACATGCGTCCCCCGAGCAGATGATGCGCCTTGCAAATAGATGCCAGTCGTCAGAGACCATAAAGCAGGTCATTCGCAACTTCAAATGCTCTGTTTGCGACGAGCTCAAGGTTCCTGTCTTGCACAGAAAGGTCACCATCCCTCATGCTGAGCGTCCCAATCAAATTGTTGGTGTTGATTTCGTGCAAATCGAAATGAGACGTGAAGGCCCAGATGGGAACCTGATTGAAGAGAAGTTCACTGTTGCGACCTGTGTCTGCATGGCCACCGATTTTTGCCAACAGGTGATCATACCTCCAGGTAAGAATGCCCTGTCCAAAGCTTTTCACAATGCATGGACACGTGCCTATGGTAAGCCTGACATTGTGTACATGGATCCAACTCAAATCACCTTGTCCAAAGACTTTCAAGCATATCTTGCCCATCATGATATCAAACTGTTGCACTGTGCAGCAGAGGCACATTGGCAGCTTGGCAGATTGGAAATCGCCAACAGAGTCCTGAGAGGTATGGCCCAAAGATGCTGGAGAACCACCTCACGACCAGCAGAGGAAGTTATCGAAACATGTGCATCCATTCGGAACCAACACATGCGTAAATGTGGTTTTTCACCTTGTCAATGGTTCTTGGGTCACGACATGAAAACTCCTGGTTGGTTGGGTGATGTCTCCGAGCAACGAAATTTCCCAGTGCAGTCTCAAATCCTTTCCGATGAAACTTTTGCTGACCGCATGCGCCTTCGTGAAGAAGCTGCAAGAGCCTTTATAGATGAACATGCAAAAGACACATGGAGACGTGCCATCCTGGGCAGAAATAGGCCTATGCGTGGTCCACATCAAGCTGGTCAATTAGTCTATTTCTATCGAAGACGTGGAGCTGGTCAGTTGAGAACACGTTTTGGTGGTTGGCAGGGTCCCGGCAGAATTGTAGGTGCTGAAAGTTCCCAAGGTCACCATATTCCAAGAATAGTTTGGGTATCTTACAACGGTTTTCTCTACAAATGTGCACCGGAATCCTTGAGACCAGTCCCAGAAGACGAAGACACTTTCCGACAATTGGCAAAGGATCTTGCAGAAGGCAAACTCCATCCTGATGTCATCGATGCCGAGCAGGTAGCTCTGAAAAATGCTGGATCTTTCCAAGATCTGACAGGTGACTTGCCTGTCGATGATGACATGGAACTCGCCTCTGACCTTGAGGATGAACCCGATGATGTAGTACATAAGGGGGAAAAGCGTCATTTAGAGGGCGAGGAGCCAATTCGTNTGACATGGAACTCGCCTCTGACCTTGAGGATGAACCCGATGATGTAGTACATAAGGGGGAAAAGCGTCATTTAGAGGGCGAGGAGCCAATTCGTAGAGTATTGCTGAGTCCACTCCAATCGAATCAGCCGAGGTCATGGAAGTATCAATTGATGTCACCCCTGAAGATATCACTGATAACCCGTTATGCCTTTGGTCGGTACTTGATGAATGCCTACAGGTAGCCAATACAAAAGCAGCCAAAAGAAGGGTTGAAGTTTCCTTGCGTAAGCTAAATCAAGAGGATAAGGTTCTTTTTGAAAAAGCTATGCAAAAAGAATGGCAATCTTGGGTAGAAAATCGAGTCATGTCCTTGTGCAAAAGACGTGGTATAGACCCCAATAAGGTGATCCGAGCGAGATGGGTATTGGTTTGGAAGAAAATCAGTGATCCCGACATAACCGCTAAGACCCCAAAGGCTAGATTGGTGCTTGTTGGTTGGCAGGATCCCATGTTAGGAAAGATAGCCACAGATAGTCCCACTCTCCGGAAAGAAACAAGAAGTGTAGTACTTTCTGTGTGTGCAGCCAAAAAGTGGCGCATATGGGGTGCCGACATAAAGACCGCTTTCCTCAGCGGTGATGCATCAACTAGAGAATTCTACTTCAAACCACCACCAGAGATCAAACAGTGGATGTCCCTGACGGACGAGGACTTGTTTCGCCTTGAAAAGGCGGCATATGGTCTTGCCGAGGCCCCGAGAGCTTGGTTCATGAGACGCACACGAGAGATGAAAGAAGCCGGATTAGTCCAATCCAGCCTAGACCCTTGTCTCTTCTATCTAAGGTCCAAAAACCAACTAATGGGCATATGTGGTGTTCACGTTGATGATTTACTGGGTGGGGGAACCAAAGAAATGGATGAAGTTCTCACTAGACTTAGGTCAAAGCTTCCTTTTAGAGATTTCTCCACGTTCACCATCAGGTACACAGGGATCGAAGTCCGACAAGACCCACAATCCTACAGCATTGAGATTGGCCAAGAAACATACATCGACTCCTTAGAGCCTGTAAGTACAAAAGCTTTGGGAAGTGCTGGTACTGCCTTGAGTGATCCAAGTATCTTGAGGACCTGCGCCGGTCAACTTGCATGGGTGTCAAATGCGACCCGTCCAGACCAGAGTTTCTTGTCTTCATACTTGCAGGGAGTTCAAGATAAAGGCCAAGTTTCCCATGTCCAATTGTATTAAAGCACTTCGAGAAATGAAGGAACGTAGAGTCTGTTTACGTTTTCCAAGTTCTGTGGCAATCCAAGACTGGAGAATTGTTTGCATATCGGATTCTGGATGGGGAAACGCAGTAGTGGGGAGAGTCAAGGGGGATATATTCTATGCCTTCTCACAAATCAATCCTTGAGAGAAAACGTGTTCCATGTTGGATCATAGACTGGGCTAGCAAGAAGCTCAAACGTATGGTTCGCAGTTCCGTAGCTGCCGAAACTCTTGCTGGTCAAAATGGTTTGGATGCCATTGAGTCTCTTCAAGCATTGCTGAGTGAGCTCCTCCATGGAATGAGTCCCAAAGAATTTCGGGAAAGCAAGCCTTCCATTCCGTCTGCACTTGTCATTGATAGTACGGGTTTCTATGATGCAGTGACTAGAAGTTGTTGTTCGCAGTCCTTTTCAGTTGAAAGAAGACTCATGATTGACTATGCGATAGCTCGTGAAACTATCTATGACCAACCAATGGATCCTAGCTTTCTGGGTTAATAACCTTCGCATGGCAGCTGATGCTCTCACAAAGCTGAAGGGAGACACGTGACCTCTCTTTGAAATCCTCGAAGGGGGAACCTATCAAATCAAGTTGTGCGAAGAATCCGGACGGAAGGAAACTGCCAAGAAAAAGAATGCGCCTGAACAGCCACCAAAGCAGTCACCGCAGTGACATGCATGTTATGTATAGGGTAAATAATCCCCATAGGAATAATAGACTGTTGTATAGGCATATATCGTGAAGTCGATAGTTACTGCGCAGCCTTGAAGTTCCTAAATTCACTTGACAGAAAACAAAACGTCACATGAAATGAGCCTTGAGAAATCCAAGGAGCCAAGTTTTTCTTTTTGCCAGTGTCGAACCATGAACCACTTGTGCCAGGTTCAACTGAAAAGCAGTGCAGCCGCTTTACAGCCAAGTGTAACGATCGACCTTTTTCCAATAGGCCTTTCCGAATTGCCTGTGATGAGTTCCAGCAAGTCCGCCCGTGTGGAGACATTTTCAGATGGTCCCTTGAGCCAGCATGAGATCGTGAGTGCCTCAGGTTTGCTCTTGCGAGCCGTCAAGCATGGACAAAGTCACAACATCATGAACACGCTCCGTNGTGAGTGCCTCAGGTTTGCTCTTGCGAGCCGTCAAGCATGGACAAAGTCACAACATCATGAACACGCTCCGTGGTGCTCCCAATTCGAAAGCTTACTGGGTTGGAGGATCAACTGTCCTTCAAGACCTCCGCACTGCCGTGATGCAAGATGTGGCAGGTCCCTCATCTATGAATGATGCCTCGAAGCGCCGTTTGGATGATGACGACGCGACATCGTGGGATCAAGTTTCTTCTTTGTGTGAGGATCACAGTGAAGCTGCATTCATGGACAAACTGTCTTTTGGAGATGGTGATGTTCCAGCACCATGGATTGAGAGCCGTAGTCCGCACCTCCGTGCCATGGACGAAGTCCGTGAGGACACCAACATTCCATTCCCAAGTGACATACAAAGTGTCGCAACTTGGGGCAAGTGCTTTTGTGAGACCGATAAGTACAAAAGTGATAATGTCACATATGATCAGCTGGTGCAGCGTGCCAAGCATGTTGCTGAATGTAAGAAGTACTTGAAGTGGCTTGTTGATAAATATGGCATGAAGCCCGGTGTGACCCCATCCGATGAGAAGATTACTCCAGGTAAAGATCTGGCACGANATGGCATGAAGCCCGGTGTGACCCCATCCGATGAGAAGATTACTCCAGGTAAAGATCTGGCACGATTTTTGCAGCGCTCCGGATGGAAAGCTTCCAATAGTGACGTGGCATTCACACGTCGATTTGCGTGAAATGATGTGCAGCCGGAAAGCATATCAAAAATATGAACCTCGTGGCAAGCTGGCAAGAGGGGGTGAAGAAATGCATGTTTGCTTGGATGTCTCCCTGAGGACATATCCAACCTGTTCTAAGGTCCTTGCATCCACCTGCATTACATTTGTTGCCATCTTGTGCCCGAGGGGCCCCTTGAAGCCTTTAGCAGGCTTGATCGTTGTGGCGTGTGATGGAAAACTGGTGACGCCTTGCGCGTGTTTCTGGAGTGAGGGTGGAATTCCCTATCAACTGAACTGCATATCATCCTGATATTCAACCCCAATCACACATCCGCTTCCGCAATATGACACTCTACTCGAGGGGGGAGTTGAGAGAATACAGGGAAACCCTGCCCCCTTCTCATGTATAGCTCGTACGTGTCATGGTCATTGTCACATTTTGCCTTTGCGACTTGTATATTTGGCTCAAGCGCTGTGAAAGAAGCTTGCGCCCTTGCTGTGGTTGCACATTAGTCCAGTACGTACCATGTGGGTTGTGTGGTACTTGGATCTAACTTCTATCTGTCTATCTATCTATCTATCTATCTATCTACCTATCCATCTATCTATCTATCTATCTATCTATCTATCTATCTATCTATCTCTCTATCTCTCTATCTCTCTATCTCTCTGTCTATCTATCTATCTATCTAGCTATCTATCTATCTAGCTATCTATCTATCTATCTATCTTTCTTTCTGTTTTATACATGTATACCTATATATATGTTTAGCTGGGGGTCACCCAACAGCTCGCCTGAGCCCACACGACGGCGACTCCCGAATGGCTGCGCCCGATGCGCCTTTTCCCTGAGCCTGAGTTGCCTACAGATCGGTCGCCTTGCCAAGGACCACTGGACATGTCACTGCTTTGAAATTCCCTATACAAAAAGAAAAAGCAGAGACAATTGGCACGACACTCCCGTCGTGTTCATATGAGAAACTTCTCTGAGGCCTTTTAGGCCGAATCCTTCTTGCGTTCACGAACCTCCTGAGTGCCCGCCTCAGAAGAGGCTGGATGCATGTGGTCATAGTCAATGGCCTGCAGATAGAGGCAAAGATCCTCCAAGCGCCCACCACGATTGGCTCCATGCGCCAACACCCAGTGGAGATAGCTGCCGTACTTCTTCGTATCCTTGACCATATCATCATGCGACAGCTGCAAGGAAGCTACCTTTGGGAGCTTGCAGATGGTGGTGCCCCAATCCTTCAGGTCAGTCACTCGTGGAGGGAGCTTCAATCCAGTCTTAGAATTGGGAGCCAAGGGCTGCTGAGATCCGGCTGGAGCATCCAAATGGATCTGCTTGGCACGCGGAGTGCCCAGACACTCATAACCCTCAAAACAGGCATCTTCCTCGCTAGCTCTCAGGCGCTTGCTGCTATCGGCCATGGACCCAACAATGCCCTCGGTGAAGAGAAGCTCATCATCACCTGGAACTCGACCATGGGCATTCATGCGATCCAACAACTCACACAAGAGCTTGACCTCATCATGAGAAAGAGGTGCCATGGCTCTTGGATGGAAAACTCATGACGGCACTGCGATTCGTCACCGAGATAAACGAAAAATGAAATACCAGTGGCAAGGCTAGAGCAGAAAGATCACCTATGTACCACGATTCTCAAGATTGCACCACAATCACCCTCCGAATCTTCCACAGTACCTATGATCGATCAAACTCACAGGAAACTCATGCACAAGAACTAGGATATTGCCCAGTTCCTGAAACTTGCAAAACAAAACTGTTGCGGCTTTCTTTGGGCTCATGGTTTCATCATCTATTCATGCATTTTAGGCATGACTCCTTTGCTCTGGCGAAAGGCTCTCTCAGCTTTTGCTCTCTCCAAGACGGTGTCTTCGTCCGCCAATTGGTATCTGGCTGATCTAACGACTGAACGCAGCAAATCCAGGGTTTCCCCACGGTCTTTTGTCAGACCGTCCGCAAGCATATGTCCCGTAGGACACCAACGTGGTTCCAAGTTGGCTCGGATGATGCTCTGGCGGATAATGGCTACGTCAATTGCTGTACGTTTGTCATCCAAGGTACCTCCTGATCCTAGGGAGATCAGGTGGTCATATAAGGACCTACAGTCAGTGATACCAATCATAGTTCTACGCTTCAACACCTCCAGAGAATCTTCCAATCAGAAGAGAGCCATCCAAACATTCAGCGAGAAGAAGTTGAGACCACTCAGCCATCCCTGATGCAGTTGCAAATGCTTGTGCCTCTCCAGATAGTGTTGATGCAACCACCCTAGGCAGTTTATAAGACTTCCATCCCATGCAATGGACAGGAACATCATCTCCGACACTCATGGCTTTTGAAGTCATACTCAACAACCATCCCCCTTGAGTCTTATGGTCTTCGTTGTTTGCAAAGGCTGCATCTGACCAAAAACAGATAGCAAGATCAGTTGGTGGAATATACGGCACCCGCACCTCTAGATCCCTCTGTTGTCTGCATCTGCGGACAGCTTGATTCGCAGCAAGAAGATGCTGCACGGTCGGTCTTGGAAAGGCCTGCTGTGACAAAGATGTCTGCACGGCTAAGTCTGGCCTGCTCTGTGACGAGATCCACCCCAGTGCACCATTCACTGCCCGCAAGGCAGAAAATTCCTTTTCAGTGGCTGACAACCATGGTTTCTTAACCCGTTCTTTGGAAATGCTGATTGGTCGGATGCTGTCAGCATATTCTTTTTGGTGGTAGACTACTTCCCCATTTGGCAGTTAACGATACTGAGTACCTAGGACTTCACCTTCTCCAACACGCCACTTCCGAAAGGGAAATCGTTCTTTGAGGAATCGAATAGCTGCATCATACCTATCACCAGATCCTCCGGTTATGGTATCATCCACATGTGCACCGAGAACGCCCTGCAAACGGCCATCATTACCATGACAAAAGTACAGACAATTGTCCAGTTTGGAACGCTTGAAACCTGCTTGAAGGGCCACGTGGTCAAACTCAACATACCAGTTGTGAGGGGCATCATTTGCTCCATAGATATTACCCAACACCTGCACCAAACTGCCCTTGGGAATTCCTGGGACACCCCCCGGAGGCAATTCTGCATACACTGGTTTCTCTGACGTTTGTTGGGATATGTCGGCCTCGAGGAAGGCACCTTTGATATCACCCAAATTGAGTAACCACCTGTGACTCACAATCAACTGCAGGATCACGCTGCGACTGAGCTGAGACAAGGTTGGGGAATGGCATTTCCCTGACAGAACCTTTTCAACCAAGTCTGGGTCGTGATGACCACGCAGACACCACCGAGCTTTAGTTCGGCTCGAATTGTCCTCCTTCTTTTCGGTGATGACAAAACGACTACTCATGATTCGGTCCGGTTGTGTCTTACGAATCCTTTGTGCTTGAGCTGGTGGCAAAACAGGAATGGCTTTCTTTTCATTCTGCAGAGTGTGAACAAACTCGGTTACCTTGGCATCATCAATCTTTTCCTGCAAAGCTGGAGGATTGTTGGAGTGAGGCAGCTCCTGCTGGAGCTTCTTTTGCAAAAAGCTGGCCACAAGAGACTCTACGCAGTCATGATGCTCTGCCATGAGAGCTTCAATCAAGTGATTGTCACCGCACTCAGTACTGGTCTCACCATGGTCTTGTGCTTTACAGTGCCCGGCCATGAGAACTTCAACCAACATGCTTTCATCGTACTGATTTGTGCGAGCACACTTATGTCCCGGCGACTCACTCTGACTGGGGCTGTGACTGCGTTTACTACCATGCTGCTGAAATTCCTCCAAGATTTCCTGAAGGTCATCTTGAACTAAGGCTGGTGGCCGAATCAACTGATCTCCTCTGCCAGACCCAAACGACCTATGCCTGATGGGCCCATACGAGGTGCTAGAACTGGTCTTGCTGGTACCACCGGTGTTGTCAACAACTTTTGATGAAGACGATTCGGACACCTCGTCAGTGGAGGGTGCCGCATGGCTCCGTTCTTGTGACGGTTCTTTGGAATTCTCGGCTGGTTCATCATCAAAGATGGACGCCTGCTCGGGTGATGAACTGGGTGAAGCTGACTCAGACACTTCAAGACGGAAATGAGTTTCTCCTAACCAAGGTCTTGCTCTCAACGGTGCACAAGCTGTTGAACTATCACTAGACCAAGGCTTCTCCACAAGTTGAAAATCACTGTCTTTAATCCGAGTCATTCTCCAGTCAGCCAGCTGTCGGCCAGCGATGAAGGGATCATTTGCCTCCGGCATAAACTTACCCACCCTCAGTTTGTTGTGAACCCGTACCAACACTCCTTCTTGCTCATACCATTGGTCAGGACTCTCTCGTACTTGATCAAAATCCGGAACAGCATCAGCAGGATTGGGGGGTCCAGACTGCTGGGTAAGATCTACATACTGACTGCCGAGCAAATTGCGACCCTCTGCCACAAGGTCTTTGATTCCCAAAAGTTCGCGGCCATCTGACTGAGCCACAGCACGTTCAGTCTCCGAGGCATGTCTCAAGTGTTCTGGAGAAACGTTGAACATGTTTTGCCGATGGAAAACCAGGACGTTTCTACCAACTTTGCCCATGACGATACCCGTGCCGTACCAACGACCACCTATCAACCGAACCCCTCTCATGTACTTCTGAGTCCTCCAATAACTGACGAAATCACCAGCTACAAAATCTCTCTCCACCCGAGGCTTGGCATATGAGAGCAGCCCGGAGACTGCTGTCATCCTGTGACACTGCAACAGAGGTTCGAGCTTCAGTTCGAATTGCCAAGGTTCTGGCTGCTTGAGCATCATACAGTGGACTAGTGGCTGCCACTGGATCTGGCTCCTCTTGCAAGAGATCGCTGGGAATTCTCGGGGTTCTTCCAAACACATGCTGGACAGGACTAAGACCCTTGTTGTTCAACATCTCATTCTTGCTATTGCATGTGGCAAGGATACATTGTTCATATTCCTCACGAGTGGTCGGCTGCACTTGATCCAACACCTTTTGAAAATCACCTCAAACAAGTGACCATGCTTTTCCACTTTCCCCAACTGGTTGTGTGCTTCGGCTGCTGTGCTAAGCACTCTGGTGCCAGAAAGTTCCAATGGATCCACAAACGATGCTGCCAAATTGGTACGTGCAGGATCGAGCATGACCTCAACTGGAGCTCCTGCCCACGATTGCCAACCTTTCTGAAACAGAGATCTCAACACATCGCCAGTTTCAACTTCGTAGAAGGGAAACATCAATTGAAAACCGGATGCATAGTCAATGACGTTAAGACTAGGTGATTGTCTCATTGAGTCTCCAACCTGGAAGCTTCTTAACATCGGCTCCAATGCGATGATTGAAATCCACAATTTGATGGGCGGATGCTGGCAAACATGGCGGAGGTCGCTGCCTATGAAAACAGATGTCACACTTGAAGTCTGCTGCCAGTCGAAGTGCCATTTCCGAACCTCCTGCATTGCAAAGCATTGCGAAGAATTCGAGTCAACTCACGATTGGTCGGATGTCCCAAGTTATTATGCAATTTCCTAAGTTCAGTCTTGACCTGAGCTTCGGATGGAGCTTCCGCAGAAGCAGACAGCACTTCAGACATCGGAACTACCGGATGCAACTCAGCAGGAGCTGAGTTCTGATTCGGACTCGGACTCAGTACCGGAGGGCTCTGAGAATCCTCCAGGCATGCAAAATAACTGAAGACTGGGCTCTACGCATGAGAGCCATGTCAGGCAGAATTCTCGGGTGTACCGAGAAGTTTTCACACTCAAACTCTCTCCATCCTTACATTTACCCTCAACATGACGATGCTCTTCATGACCTGGACACACTCTAGCCAACTCGATCATGTTAAATTAGAGACAGCTATCCCTGTGGGTTTCTTGATGGGCAGTCCTGTGTCAGAGTCGGACAATGCATATGCACACAGATCAGTGCGGCATAAGTGCAACCGCTTCAGCACTTTGGACATGGGGGGATACTTCCACAGATCTGAGCTCCACGGATGTTCGATCAGCACACGTCCACCCCGTTCCAACTGCTTCTTGACCTGTTGGACCACAAAGCGCCTGTTTTCGAGCAATCCGCTGTAGCCGACATTTCTCCAACAGTGTGAGTTGCAATTGATTGAGACGAAACCAACCACCCCAGTGCTTACACGGTGGACAAGCGACTAGAAGCTCTGGTCGCTTCTTTTCCGGCAAGGCATCAGCTTTCTGTTGAACACTAGGACGATTGAGATGCCAACCCTGAAGTATATCAAAAGCCAGACCCTCTCTATTCAGCTCGTTTGCCACTTTTGAAAATCGTGGTGGAGAAAACAGTTCAGCTACCATACATCCCTGATTTCTTGGATCCATTTTGTCCCAAGCCCGAGCCTGTGCCATGAGACAGCGATTCTCCTTCATGCTGGTCTGCTGCAATGGGACCTCGTTCTCAATGGTGTCCACAGCAGATGCCAAGATTTCGGTCTCAGTGGGGAAGCTCATCACATCGATCACGAACTGACCAGCAGAGGTTGTGGCTGTCCACCACGGATGCTCAGCGTCTCGCTGCAGAAGTCCAGCACAGCACCAAGACTTCGCATAGTGGATCTGCTCAGCAGCAGAGGAGCATCTCCGGCAATCACTCCCGCCTCCACCGTTCCTGGCTTCCCATGGATCCCAAGGGGCAACACCACGACCTTCTCAGACATCTCCTGTTGGCCATTGCCGAAACGGAAGAGGTTGCACTCCCTTTTGAGAGTGGGCATGGGCTTCTTCCGCTCTGCCAAAAGACGATAGAAGGCACCCAAGGTCTGTTGACCTATCAGTGTGCGACCACAGCCGCTGTCAATGATTCCAAGCCCAGGTGAGGATACCAGCAAGGCTTCTGAGCCTTCCACAGACTCCCATACCACCGCGGCACCCGCAGCACCTGAGCCTCGATCATCGGACTTGCTACTCTTGTTTGGGCAATTGCGAGCCCAGTGTCCCACCTTTTGACACTTGAAGCAGCGTGTCTGCCGCCGAACATCCCCGACTTCTGCGACGAACTTCTTCTTGACGATGCTTGCTTGATTGAAGCGACGACTTTTCTGCAGGCGGGCTATCTCTGCCCGTTTCTCCTTCCACGATGCTGCTAGGATCTCCACAGTCTCGTTTTCTGTGAACACTTCACCAGAGGGGGGTTCTTCTAAGTGAACACCATGCTCACCCAGAAACGCTTCGACATCTTCGAAGACCACATCATTTGAACTCCCTGCCGGCTCACTTGACACCAGCACGTCATCCTCCGTCCAGTCATCATCATCGACCAGCATTGCACCTGTGGCACATCGAGGCTTCGACGATCTACCAGAAGCTCTGAAGTCTGGGAAGCACGACCTCATAGCCGTGGCCGCTGAGTTGAGTTTCAACTCACCCTGTGTCTTGGCGGTGACTATTGCCCGTTGATCCTCCGACAGCCCTGACTGGTGCAAGCATATCCAGCCCTGTGCTTCCTGAGGGAACTCCACCTTGACCTTCCTGCGGCACTTTGCGAAGGTCTCAGTGACCTTTAAAGGTCCATTCCACCATAGTCTCACCCTCCTTGGGCGACAGGTAGAACACCTCCTTCAAGCACTCGGCCATGTGATCATGCTGCATCTTATCTGGAAAACTCTCGTCCAGGACGTTCCAAACTGGAGGTGCTCCACCGATTCCAGTGCCAGGCCATCCAGCAGACAGTACACGAAGGGACCACGTTGTGTGGATGTCACATCCTTCATGGAAACCATCTTTGCACGAGCCCACAGCTTTCACTGTCTATAGGCCTTGCCATCCAGATCGGCACCACTGAATCGTTTGAACTGGCCACCCCCACCATCCTTGTTTTCGGTGGCCATGTCACTGCTTTGCGCTGGCGGTTCCTCCGGGAACCCAGCACCCCCTCTGGTGCGAGCCGCCCTGAGGCGGCTCCGCTACCAGTTTAACTGGGGGTCACCCAACAGCTCGCCTGAGCCCACACGACGGCGACTCCCGAATGGCTGCGCCCGATGCGCCTTTTCCCTGGGCCTGAGTTGCCTACAGATCGGTCGCCTTGCCAAGGACCACTGGACATGTCACTGCTTTGAAATATGTATATATATATATATATATATAAATGAAAGCAGAGCGCGAACACGCAGAGTAGCCCTAACGAAGGGCGAAGCGCCATTCTGCAAAGATACCTCATAAGCTTCCATACTGGCACACCGGAGAAGCACGATGCACACCGGAGAACCACGCGACCAACCAAGCAACACCGAAAAATAAACAAAATTCAAACCGAAACACCCAGGTCCACGAGATACCGAAATCAGCAAACAACGTACCCAAGAAACACCCAAGAAGGCAGAGATTCATCCAGCGACAACAGCGTAAAAGCGGACGCAATTGCACCAAAACAAAACGCATTGCACCAACCTTGCGCGCACACTCATCAAAACATGATCCGCAATCTGCGCGCGCGAAACAACATGTAACCCTTTTGACCATGATATCTACCACAACGACATATCGATCTGGTTGTTCTCTATCCGGAATCCGCTGCATGTCTGCGTCAACGCATCTATCCACACATCCATGAAAATGCTTCACACAAACAATCGCTCAGAAACCGTCAAACTTGTCAAAACTGCTGTTTGGAAGTAAAACACCAAAAATCCCATCTGCTTCCGCCTCCGTTCCCACCACTGTCTCCAAAAGTTCGTGTGCTGCTGTGCATTGCTCCATCCACTTCGTATACTCTCCGCTTCCCTTCCCGAGAACATTTTTTCCAGTCTGCATTGTTGCATGTCTGCCACAAACGCATCATTTCCTCAGCTTTCTGCTCCAATGTTTCCTGTTCTAGCTGTTCCACGAGGGCTTCCAAATCGCTTCGTTGTTGCAAATTTTCTTGCACTGACCCAATCATGGCTTGTTCAGATGCTGTGATAACTTTGATGATTGTGCTTTGCCCATGTTCATCAATTCTTCATTCGTGTGCGAATCACCTGTATTCAAGCTCACCCGGCGCTTCACAAAGCACGTCTGCGCCCGGAGTGCTTTGTTCCTCAGAGCCGTGCTGAGGGCAAAGTGAAATCTTGGGTGAGCTTGAAACCGTCCATCCGATCGCAACAACAAATGCCTCCCAAAAAAGACAACGGCTGCTCGTTCTGAGCCCGCTCCTGCACATGGGCCCAATAATTGAATAATCTCCGTGGCCAAGCGGAAAAAATTTCAAAAATCCCGCGGGAATGCAACAGGGATGATCCTCGCGGATCAAGTGGTTGCGCGACAACACTGTAGGTGGATCTACTATTGGCAACCCTTCTGCGCGACCGGCTCCGTGGCGCTTCAAGCTTGCAGTTGTTAAGGCATCGGCGCGATGCGCTTCCTGTAAAGCGTTCCAAAGATCATCTTGCATTTCCTGTTGTGTCTGCTTCGCCGACAAATCTTCCGGCGCCCAAAAACCCTCAGGAATCAAAGGCTGATCCCCCCAAGCAGCGAGTTCTTGCACTGCAGTGAGCTCGTCATGTAAAGTTTTCTCCACTTGGTCATGACCGCTTCCTTTCCGAGGCAGCCCCTCCAGTCATGGGGTCGTCAGAAAAGACAGGCCCTTGTTGCATGAGGTCGTCAGGAGGTCGTCAGAAAAGACAGACCCATGCGTGGAAACCAATCAACCCATTAACGATGAAGTCACCGCCTCCTCTGGTCCGCCTACCTCTAAACTCAACTCGTCCAAATTTTCCCTAAGGCTGTCCCAAGTCTTCTGAACGCGATCTGCATCGCTGTCACTCTCAGAAGGTTCGTGCAACGCACGCACCTGCGCCGCCAACTGCACAGACAATCGCATCGCAATCCACATGGCAAACAAGTTCTTCTCGATCTTTTTCCAAATCTCCTGCTTGACCTCCTGCACTTCCAACCCTTCCGGCTCGGCTCCTTTTTCTTTTGTGTTCGAATATTGCTGCAAATTCTCTCGCTTCGAAAAGCCAAGATACCCCTCGGGTGTCAGACTTCCTGGACGCAACGCCACGGAGCCAACTGCTTCAACCGGACGGCGCAAACGATCCAAAGCACGTTCCAAGCGAAGCCGCGAGACCAGAAAAGGCACTTGCTGCTTCCTGTGCGGGTCTTTGTTGCAACGTTTGATAAGCAACATCTTCATGTCTCCTGCTGCTGCATGAATGTCTCGTGCAAACTGAGGACCATCCTGGAAAAGGTCCCCGCAACTCACTTTGAACCCGTACGATACACGCGAATATGCGAACAATGTGTTGTATATTGGTGATCTCTTAAATCAAAAAAGTTAATGCGTGTGTCTTTTTCAAACTGTCTCCTGGATCTGCATGATTGGCTGCCGTCAAACGTTCTTTGGGCAACTGCGCCTTGGCACGTTCTTTCGCCTCGTGCAAGCAATTTTCACAGACGGGTCGCCCTGGCTCCAACCAATCCTTATCCGGTGCTCTGCAAAAAATTCGTCTTCTGGAAGGCTTGGCTTTCCAAGTCACCAGGTAGGCGACCCCGGGCCAGCCTTCTTTGCAATAAGAGCAATTTTGAAACTCCATGTCCAGCATGTGTGCATCCACTTCATGAACGCGATGGAAAAAAGGCATGGCCCAGGATTCTGCGTCCACACCGTTGCCATACAACTGCCGCAAACTCTCGGGAAGCCTGGGACGAGGCAACTGGTCCCCGAGCGCTGTTTCTCCAACATGCAACTTGGCATCATGGACTCATGGACTGCTTTGACTGGCATTTGCTCCACCTTGAAAACCAAAGGCTCTAATTGCCTTTCTGACACGTTCTTGGTCTGCTTGTGCCAACTGACTCCAATGCCTTCGAACAAAATCAAATATCCGAATCGCAAGTCTTTTTGGCTTTCTTGCTGTGACCACTGAAAAGCTGCTCCACACTGCTAGCGCTAAGCATCTCCAAATCAGCTTCCCTACGTTCCAACATGCTTATAAACTTTTCTATCTTTTCTACAAGCTCTGTCTCGGACACACAAACATCCCGTTCCCATCCATCCATCCACTTGGGCAAGCTGTTCTGCGGACAAACGCTGCAAATATCTAGTCAAATACAAAACACAAAAAGAAGACATTGGACCGGATTCCATGTGTATGCTTTGCAAAATGTTCACCAAATCCTTCCTATTTTGAAGCTTCAACTGTTGCTTGTGCTCAGTGACAAAAGTTTTCACCCTAGCAAAGCAACGCTGCAGGCGGAGCAGAAAAGCCACCGCATCCAACGTTGACATGTCACAAAGAACAAATTCCAGTCCTCTAGCAATTCTTTCTGCTCAACCGTCAAAGGAAATTGACGCGCCCAAAAACTTTTTAGAAGGCTTCCAGTCTGAATACCTATTTGCTTGGTTGCTCATGACCACATCCCTCAAAGTTTGCCTCTGAAGCTGCGCTATCTCATTGGCATGCTTTGCAAAAATATCTTTACATAAACCGAGGCATTCACACGACACCTACGTGCCTCTTCACGTGCAGCTGCGCTGACATGACAAAGCTGGTCTTCCCACACGGGCATAGCTTCATTTTGCTCTGCTGAAAATCGATCCCTGTAGTGTTCCAAAAGTACACGGGCGAATGTAGACAGAGGAAATTGCAACATGTGCCGGCTCCGCAAAGCAAGCTGTACATTACTGGCTCCTATCTTTTTGATCGCTTCTGCACGCTCAGTCAGAAGCAGGTCAACACGCTGCAAACATCTTTGGAGACGGGGCAGAAAAGCCACCGCGTCTAATCTGGACACATCACAGAGAACCAGCTCCCAATCGTCGTCCAACTCTGTGTTCATCTGTCAGCAAATGAAAGTGGCAATGCTTCCATTCTAAGTTACTTTTTGCCGGATGGCGCGTGACCACATCCCTCAGGGTCTCCTTTTCTAGCTGCGCTATTTCATCTGCGAACTTAGCTAAAAATATTTGCGCCCAGAGAAATGCTAATGCGCAAGTCCGGCTAGCTCTTTGCTGTGCTTCTGCACTGATCCGACACAGTTCGGCTTCCCACATCGACATGCTTTCCTTCTGTGCTTGTGTGAAGCTTTCATGTTCCGAAAAGAGCAATATGAAAATGGCCATAGCATCGTCTTTCAACGTCTGCAGCGTAACACACCCTGTAAGGTTTCGGCTCCCAGCTGCTTGATGGTTTCGGCATTCTGCACTAAAAACAAATTAATGGCTGCGGTCAAAGCAACTTTCCATCGGGGCAGAAAAGCCAGAGCATCCAAAGTGGACATATCACAAAGAACGAATTCCCAATCTTCCAACAGTTCTTTCTGGCTCACAGTGAGCAAATGAAAGTGGCGGACAAAAAAATCGGGGAATGCTTCCATTCTAAGTTGCCTTTTGCTTGATGGCTCATGACTACATCCCTCAGCGTTTTTTTGAAGCTGCAAAATCTTATATACATGCTCAGCAAAAAACGGCGCGCACGCCAATGCAGCTGCACGACGCGCGCTTAATCTGGCTTGAACTTCTTCATTCTTCTCACACACTTCGGCTTCCCACTGTAAACCAAGCTCCTCCTGTTCTTCTGTAAAGTTTTCAACATACCGGTCTAACGACAATGACATGAAAATGGCCATGCAATTTTCTTTCATTTGCCTGCTGCCCAGAACATCCTCAAAAGTCTTGCCGCCAAGCCTCTTAATAGTTTCTGCATTTTGTATAACAACCATGACTGCGGTCAAAGCACTGTTGCATGCGGGGCAGAAAAGCCACCGCATGCAATGTCGACATGTCACAAAGAACAAACTCCCATTACTGCAAGAGCTGTCGCTGCTCTGCCTCCAATGTATGCCTCTTCTGATGCCAATTTTTTGGGGCTGCGTTCCATTCCTGCACCTGATTTGCGCGATTGCTTTTAGCCAACGGTTCCAGCGTCCGTTTATTCGACGAAACGATCTCCTCACCATACGTTGCTAAAATGACACAGTTTTGCTGAGACCATCCGACATGGCATCCGAAGCTAACCTACGAGTAGAGGACAGAAAAATCACACCGCTCCCGGCTGACACAGAAAACTCTGTTGCAGTGAATACCTTGTGTTTAATCTTTTTGTACAAGATGGATGCCTTATCAATGACTACACAACTACCGAATTTGCAAATCCATATGATGGTTTGAAAACATCTGAAAACTTCTGCATCAACATATGTGGGCTGCTAGAGGTATGTGTGACGTTGTTTTGTTGGAACTATGATTTTGCCAAAACCACAGAGCCCAGAGACACGTCCGAAGCAACATTTTCCACACCTTGGACCCTGCACCCAGGAAAGTTGCTATGTTTCCAACCCTCTACCCTGCATCAACACTAGCTTGACACCAGAAACGAACGAGTCACATTGATCTTTCATAGTTACTCAGTAATTCTTTCGGATACGAATTCTAAACCACGATGTTGACCCAGCAACCATCTAGTTCGCAACATGTGTGAACCCCCTCAACAACCACATTCATGTGTGTTATAACCCCCGTGCAGCAACAATCATATGAACAGTTCCAACATATCGACTCCCTCAATGTTTGGAAAAGCCTTCATTCGAGTTGTCATTGCTATTAACGATTTTTCAATCCAATTGTCATTGCCTTTAAAAGATTCATTTTGGCCAGAAACAAACCGATACCATGCGAGCATGTAAACTAACATGGCTGACAATCCCCTGGCATCCTCAGTCGCATTTCTTAACACCTCCGACTATTGGTTTGGGGGGTGCAGCAAAGACACGTCTGTCGTCCCTTTGTGCATTGTTCTGCCGAACAGGTCCCAGCTCAGCTTTGGCTCCGCGAATGCTTTGCCTACAAGGTCACAGGAACTGTGAAGATCAGATTCCAGCTCGACTTAATTTGGCTCTGCGAATGAATTGCCTACAACGTCGCAGGAACTGGAAAGATCAGAAAAGACACATTCCAACTCGACCTTGTGGCTCTGCGACTGAACCGCCTACAACGTCACAGGAACTGGAGAAGTCAGAAAAGACACAGTCCAGCTCAACTTTGGCACTGCGAATGATCTGCCTGCAAGGTCGCAAGAACAAGAGCATGCAGAAAAGACACAGTCCAGCTCAGCGGTTCCTCCGCAGATGCTTTGCAGACAAAATCAACAGATAACATTTCAGAGCGACCCCCCAAGTCTGTCAAACTAGACGACGGATGGCCCGAGAGCGAAGAGAAGTATAGTGAGATATGTAATTGTGAAAATCGTATAGAATGAAATATAAAGAGAGAAATAGAAGAAGATGTCTCAAAGAAAGAAGATGTCACTAAAATAGGCGCAAAGAAAAAGAGATACAGGAGTATGTGAAGATGNAATATAAAGAGAGAAATAGAAGAAGATGTCTCAAAGAAAGAAGATGTCACTAAAATAGGCGCAAAGAAAAAGAGATACAGGAGTATGTGAAGATGTGAATGTGAAGATGTGAAGATGTGAAGATGTGTGATGTGAAGGATGAAAATGTGAGCATTTGAAGATGTGAGGATGCGATGAGGTGAAGATGTGACTATGTGAAGATGTGAAGAGGTGATGATGTGAAGATGGGAAGATGGACCGAGAGAAATAAGACGTCACAGACGCTTTTGCAATCTTTTACACACAGACCCTTTCCACACAGACNGAGAGAAATAAGACGTCACAGACGCTTTTGCAATCTTTTACACACAGACCCTTTCCACACAGACGCTTTTACACACAGGCGCCTTTACACACAGGCACCCTTACACACAGACGCTTTTACACACAGACCCTTTTACACACAGGCAAATTTACACACAAACAATTTTACACACAGANAGACCCTTTCCACACAGACCCTTTTACACACAGGCACCTTTACACACAGGCACCCTTACACACAGACGCTTTTACACACAGACCCTTTTACACACAGGCAAATTTACACACAAACAATTTTACACACAGACCCTTTTACACACAAACACAGGCGCTTTTACACACAGACCCTTTTACACACAGGCGCTTTTACACACAGAC
>BGPT01003033.1:0-39430 GCA_003297045.1 Symbiodinium sp. clade C Y103
ACTGTTGCAAATACAAGGCAAACGGGGCCAGAGCATAAACCCAAAAAAAATTCCAAAACCTGTCCCAAAAAAAAATCCAAAAACTATTCCACACCCATTGTTTATTTGAGCAATGTGGTACTTGAACCAACTAGTGAAACCACCCCCAATTCTACCTGAACAAAGATGTTGCTACTCCATCCCTAGTTGCAAGGTTCCGAAGTATCGGGTTTACTCTGCTACTGGAAATCAACTGATCTAAGATAGGGCCCGCAGCCCGTCATGGTCACAACCCAACAATAAAGATTCCCTTTGGCAAACCTCGGGATTGTTTATGGCATTGGGTTTGCCACAACGAGTTCAATCAACAATAGACCGTCAATTTTGGAATGTTTGTGATGGAATGGTTTTTCCGTGGTCTTGCCACACCACTGTCAAATTGGTGAAACATGTTTTTGTATGAAACCAAGGGGATCACAGATTTCCGATGATTTCCGCACTTCCAAACTGGTTATAAAATATTCTATGACCCGTACTGCGTTCCTGGGTTTGAGCAGGATAGGTTATAAGTTATAGTTAAAAGTTGTAAATTATAAATTACAACCTAAATGCAATGCATGATCACATTTTGTTCCATTCAATCACTGCCACCGCGGTATGACATATTTGCACCGCAGTCCCACCATAGATTGCCAGAATCGCAAGATTTTGGGAAAGACTGTACCAGTTTGGCGGTGATCCGTCCCGCTTGCTAAGCAGGTTTCAACCCATTTATAGGTGAAGTATGGTGAATTAATTCAACTTACCCAACTTAAACGGTGGCTACATCCCACTTACAATGCCCGGGGTCAACCACACTCGAATGCGGACACGTGACCAGTCCAGCGACCAGCTGCCACTTCGGCCAAAGGACAGTAGTGGCTGCAGGTCTTGCGTTTGTTTTGCAAGAACCATTGGGAATTTGTTCTCTGAAAATCTGTCGCCCCAAAATATGATGGTTGATTAAATTGTTCATAATTGATTGTCCCAGAAGACTAGCAATTTGGGGGTAGACACTAGGCACCGTTTTGCGACAAACCTAAAAACGCAGTTTGGGGATTATGACCGACAATGTGAGTTGATTTTCCGAGAAGTAGTGCGTGACTTGGAATCCCCAAAACGTGTAGAAACACAATGTTTAATTGTTTCGGCGGGATGTTATTTTATTGTGTTTGTGGTGGTGTCTACACTTGGAACAAGGAAATTTGACATCACCCAGCAAGAAAATCACCATCCATGCACTTAGCCATTCCACCTCTTTGTTTGGTTCAATCAGTCGGACGGTCCTACTGTGCATCTAAGACTTTGATGCGGAGCCCAAGAGAAACGGTCGGGGGTGAGAAGTTGACTTGCCAAAATTGTTCATTAAAATTGTAGTTCAATGAAAATATGAATGGGTTCCAGCAAGTATGTGCACCGTTTTCTTTATTGATTCATGCAGCATGTGCTTGAACACTTTTGCTCAGCCCATTGGTGAACAAGCCTCTCACTATGAACCATGTATTTCAGGGGTCTTAAGCTGATGTTTAGTTTTGTTAAGATTTGTTGAAAATCAGTATTAAAGCGCCAGGACATGGATTGAACAAAATTGAAAGCATTCAAATAAACAAACAATTTATCTTTCGTTATTTTTGACGTTATTTTTGCTGATGAAAGTGCCAGCCCCAGCTTACCGAGACTCACCCACCACCAAACACAGTCAGCTGTCTCCAGGATGCGAGTCGACTGGCCCGGAAACCCGTGGATGTTGAAGTGATCAAGGACACACCGGGGGACGCGCAAGGTTTTTACGTCCCCAAATGGAAAATGAAAACATGTTAAAATAGTATAAATAGAAAAGTGGTGCAAAAATATTGGTGACCGAAAACAGGAGTGAATAGATTGTTCTAATGTTGATGTATTTAGAGGTGTGTATGCTCTCCATAATTTTACCCTGACCTATCGGGGAGGCCCCTTTGTGTTTCCCCTCTTGCATTGCATTTCTGAGCCATGTCCATGTGACTTTCCTCCGTCGCCAGATTCTGAGGCTCAAAGTCTTAGCAGCGTCAGGGCCCTGTGGGGACAACTATCCAGTGGTGAACGGAGGGAAGTGTTGGAAGCTACTCGTGTTCTTTCAAATGGGCAGGCAAGGAGTGTCTCAGATTTTTCCAAGCACGTTATAGTTGATATAGTTGGTTGTTTTTCCAAGACCCCAAGCCCAGAATACCGGGGAGACAAGATCAAACGTTACCAACTATGCCTCAATATGTATCGCAGGTTGTGGGCATTAGGTCCGGCCACAGTCATACGCAACTGGTGCTGCATGTAGTTTCTTTGAAGATTTGCAAAGTGCTGGTGTAGTTGATTCGCCATGATATGGAGGCGATGCCCACAGAATTACATAGACAGTGACAAGGTAGCAAGGCAGGTTTTGATCAAACGACCAAACGCACTTTGCAGCCAGGAAGACCTGCCACCAAAAAGATCGATTTGGGATGATTTCTGGATGCACCACCATTCTCTTATCCAATCGAGGAACGAACCCTGCCCTCTGAGTTTGAATCCGGTATTCTTTCTATAGTGCCTGAAGTATCTGAAATGACACCCATTATCAGCCAAACCAAAATCTATCTGTATACATATCTACTTCTCCATCCACCCATCCATGTGCCAAGCGCAATTCCGCGCCAAGTCCTCTCCGAGGTCGTGCTGCCACCTTTGGAATCGAAAAGCAAACGGCCATCGGATCCAAATTTGATGGCCAGGTGCGTTGTGACGTTGGGACGCAGCGATTGCAAGGCCTCTAGGAATGAAACATGGCTGGGAGAAAAAGCCGGAACTAAATGGGATCTGTAAATGGGAGGTTTTCCAACTGGCCATGTTTGAATACTATAGAGGGTATGAATTGGGATGAAATGCCACGTGGAACCTGCAAAAGCCAGATTTCCCTACATAACAAATGGTGGAGACAACAATGAATTGTGTCGCTATTTGCGGTTGCAGGTGGGAGTTGGTGGCATGTGGTCTGCAAAACGTGGAACACACATTCCTGATCCCATCCCCAATTGATGTGTAAACCAGTGGATGCATGGCTGTGACACATTGAAGGTGGGTGTGGCAAGCATCCATGCAAGATGCTTTCCCTTTTGCAGGAAACCTTCGGGGATGTTGGTTTTCTATGTTTTTCCGAACTCACTGAGAAAGCTTGAGCCGGACCCATATTTTTTCCCCATGGCCAAGCCTTTCCCATCCGTCGGCCTTTTTTTCCCAGTCACCTCCTCGTGATCTCAATTAATTCCATCCATTTTTTCGGTGAAAAAAAGTGAACATGAAATAAATATAATTACACACACACATATATATATATATATATCTATGTGTGTATATATATATATATAGATCCCTTCTCAGTGTCCAAAACATGCTCCAAACCGTCACAACTGGTTCCCTTTTTTGGCAGGGACCGGGAACATTCTGGCACCATGAGCCTTGATAGTTGCAGCCGGGACCTTGGCAGAAAATCTGCGCAGGAAGGTAACTCGTTGGAAGGTGCCACAGTCAATTTGTAATTCAAACAGAGTAAAACATAGTAAAACCTTAGACGCACGCATTTATCTCAATTTCAACATGTTTCAATTAGTCAATGGTGTTTGGCATTGTCCGGTGATTGGCGTATGCTTTCTATTTTTTAAAGCTTTGTCATGTAGCCAACCTGTTGCTTTGGCTGCAAATGATGTGTGCCTCCAGTAAGGCTATACATGCAATATCTACACATGTATCATTTTGCCTGAAATTTGGCATTCCCTATGATAACGTCCATAGAACATCACAGAACTTCATGCTTCATTTTTCTGGAAATAAGTCAGACTAATGTCCTGTGAGAGAGGTGGGGGTTTATGGATAGAATTGCTACCCTCCGGTACACTAACATAACTACGGAAAATCACCATTTTTGATGGGAAAATCCACTATAAACGGTTATTTTCAATAGCTATGTTAGTTTACCAGAGGGTAACTGTTGCAATGAACTGTTGAGATTCCATCACTGGAGTAGCCACTGACCATTGACATCCAGGATCTCAACCAGTGACTACTCTCTGGTAAACTAACATAGCTATCGAACATGGCCATAGAAATAGTTGACTTACCCATCAAAAATGATGATTTTCCATAGATATGTTAGTTTACCAGAGGGTACATGGTGATACTGGACATGAATCCTGTCCATGCATCTGTCGAGGTCATTTTGCATCCCATGCATCCACTAGGTGACACTTCCGCGTCCACACCCGCGCAGCAGTCCGGAGGCCAAGCCAGCGACTCGTGGCTGATGGTGATCACCAAAAATGGGGATCCAAGCAATTTCAAGCCAGAAATGGACTTAAACATAGTTAAACCAAATTTAACCATAATCCAATTTTACAACTATACTCCATGGAATGGGGATACACATGGATATAACGACCTCCAGGGGGCCAGCACTGCGGACATGTCACGACGAAGGTGGGTATAATGTGTATATATAAAATGATCTAGAATCTAGAATGAGTATATTATAGTATATTAATGTATATTATATATTGATACATGTATATATCATTTATATATATATATATCACACACATATATATATATATATATATGTGTGTGTGTAGTAATTATACGCTACTACATTTTTATATACATGTATACTGCAAAACAGGGCCGTCATCTATGAGCTACACAACAAAATTCGGAACTTCACCTGGTGATACCAGACAGTGACAAGTATGTGATAGTACTCTTTGAGCATTGAGCCTGGTGGTTGCTTTGTCAAATGGACGCATGCGCGTCCTGACGTGCCCTAAGAACATTGGAAGCCAACCAGCAACCAACCCAATCACTATAGGCACCCCTAGTATCAGAGGGGCCCACAGAAACCACGGTATACCACGGTTTAGTATTGGTCCCATGCATTTGGGGAACGATTGAGGGAATCTGAACTGGGAGGGTTGTACCTAAGGAATTCCAATGGCACTCCTTCCAGTCCCACAGTGGGGGACTCAGCGGGCTGCAGACCCCAGGAGATGATGAGCTGAAAATGTGGCTGTGTCTGAAAGATTCTGAAGGTGGTTTGTATACCAGTACCCTCTGGTAAACTAACATAACTATGGAAAATCACATTTTTTTTTAATGGGAAAATCCACTATAAATGGGCCATTTGCAATAGCTATGTTAGTTTACCAGAGGGTAAGTTGTGGTGTTTTGATATGCTTTAATGGGAAAATGTTTTTTTGTTTGGGTTATTTTCACACCAACGCATGCTATCTCTTGCTTACGGCAGTTGAGTTTTGTTGTCGTGAAATGTCTCCTGCTACCGTAGACTGGAAAAAAGATGATGACATTTACCAAGCCACCTGTTGAACGGTAGGTTTCAAAATTTCATACTGATACACTCTCACAACGTGATGTTGCCAGAATCAAGTTGTGCTGCGGGTCATGAATCAGGGAATCAAGCAATTTGAGAACATTTCAGATGTGGGGGCATTTGTTTGCTCGGCGACTCTACCAAGCCACATCATTCCATGCCATTCCCTTTGTGATGTGATGCTACAAAACTGACGTGAACATTGATGGCAGCTTCAACCCCTTCCCTTGTAAAACGACACAGGAGCAGGCAATCGAGAACATGGTGACCATGATTATTGAAATCTGAAATATTCTAAGTATATATTGAAGAAATGATCAACATTAATGTGGTCAACCCAATACTGGGCGTCGCCTCCCTGCTGCACCGTGTTTTTTCTCGCTTGTGCATCCCGCTTTCTCCTCAGTAGAGGTTTATGAAATTGGGTGTGCCCCTAGTACTAGGATGATGTAGAAAAAAATGACAAAACATTAGTTGGTTAATGGTATGGCATATGGCATTGGATGCATTACCCAACATTACGAAGAACTTTCCTTTGCTGCAGAAATACCCCAAGTGGATCCAAGTGGAACGTAGCCCATACCCTCTGTGAACATATGGAGGTTTCCTAAAATAGGGGTCATTACCCCCAAATCATTCATTTTAATAGGATTTTCCATTATAAACCATCCATTTTTGGGTACCTCCATTTTAGGCAACCTCCATATCCTGGTTGCTGACCTCGTGGCAAGCGCGGAGGCAACCTCTGGCAACTTCAACGCACCCCCAGCAGTCCAGGGGCTCGTTCCTGCTGAGGAGAGCCATGGGGGGTGTAGCAGATCCTTTGGATTGATTTCTGTTTTTTCAACAAATCCAGTGGTTCGGAAATAGAGATGTCTGTACGGAAACAAATACAGATTTCTCTCCCAATATCTCCCAATACAAATTGGGGACAAACGCAAAAGCCGCAAACATCCGGTGGTTCGGAGGGAGCTAAGAAGCTAGGGATATCTACCATGCTACTATACATTCCCTACCATACAAGTTGGGGAGCCAAGGAGTTTTATAGAGTTTTCCCAACCACATGAAGCTCTTGCATTCAGATGTGCTAAAGATGCTTTATACACGGGCACAGGGTGATGGCCTCGTTTCTTCTAGATGTCTTATGATCTAAATATCCTTAAAGTATCTTTAATCATAGGTTCTAGATGTTGAGTTAGATTTAGATTCCCACCCAAAACATCCATGGATTGGTTTAAGGGAACATCTTAGCCCGAAACCATGGATTTTCCCATGAAATATGTTCTGTAAATGCTCCCTTAAACCAATGCATTGAAAAACGCATTTCAAAGCTGGAGATGTTCCCGCCCGGTTCAGGACATCTGGTGGCGTTGGAACCTGGACGGCAGTGGTTTCTCCACTCCCTTCCTGCGGCGAGTGCGTCAGGCAAGGCTTAGGCTTCCAGGCATTTTGTAAGGGTTTTGTTGTAATGGGAAACTCATGATTTGTTGTAAGGGGAAATGTGGAAAATGATACTTTGGGATACTTGTAATGAGTTATTCTACATCATCTCATTTATATCCAATTACCCTAATTATCAACTTCGACTGGGGGAGTCACTCTCATCCCATGGATGGAGTTGATATGCCAGCTGAATCAACCCCAATCCTCCAGTTATCGAACATCACTTGCTGGAACCCCCCAGTTCGATGATGTTTCCCTGAAGAGCTCCTTGGTTCGGGGATTTCCCAGCTTTCCATGTTTGATTCGCGCAGGATATATATATATATAATATATAGTAAGGGAAACGGCCCCAAAGTACCTGGATTTGCTGAAGATGATGTTGATCCACCGAAACCCGGTCGTCTATTGGGAATGTGTTTGATTTTCATTGGACCTCTTGATAGAATCCATGATTATGTTTGTGATGGTTATGTTTGATGATGATATAATGATATGTATATAATCATATGTATATATGTACATATAACTATGTATATATGTACATATAACTATATATATATGTGTTTTAATCTATATATATACATTCTCATATACTGGTACATATATATATATATATATTGTTTTAATCTATACATATATATATATATATTATCATATACTGGTACATATATATATATATATATATGTATATACTGGTACATATGTCATATAGGTATATACACGCTGATCCATAGACATATATACATATATATATATATATACACTGATTGAAAAGGCAAACGCTGAGAAAACAATCGGTGGTAAGGGCAAACTTGAGCAAAGACGATGGTTTATCCCAGCTTTGGGAGTTACGTTGATCTCATTGGGACGTCACTGGAATCATGGTCAGCGAATCATTGTGATTTAGGCGGATAGTCTATTGTTATGGTTCGACAAGAAATTTTGCCGGGCATTTTTGAGATCCCCCCCAGGAACCAAGAATCTATAAATTTGAGCAACCATGTCCTCAAGATATATATGCATATCGTTGATATTGTCTAGTATTGTTTCAAAACAATTTTGTTGCACATCTGCTCAGCCTTGGGTTGAGGGAAGCCTTTCCCTCAGACATCTTAGATCAGGTCCTGAAACCTCACCCGGAATCACCCGGATGGGTCATGACTCCTGGAAATTATAGCGACCTCACAACGAGGTCACTGGAAATAAATGATAACACAATAATATGTATGTACATATATATACCTAGAACCTAGATGTGCCTTCTTTTTAGATACCCTTTCAAAAAACCATACCCCATGATAAATATCCTTGATTTTTAACACAGGTACCGTAATTTGAATAAGTACCATATTTTGATTTTAGAGTAATGTGAAGGGATGTAAATGATTCACTTAGGCCACCATATGGTATCATTCAACCTATCAAAGATTACCTTTGAGGCTCATACACTAGATTATCATAGTACCATCCACTATCTATCCACTTATTTCAACATATCCCACATGGGGGCCCAGTTCTAATATGATGATCCAACCCCCATACAACCATATCCAGCCATCCCGCAGAGAGCTTTGAGCGCATTTTGCGCAACGGTTGCCCCGTTTGGGCAACTCTTNTTTGAATATGGAGAAATGTATATCATTTTCTGGGATCCCATTGTTGGAAACAGTTTGCTGATTGAAATCATAGAACCATCATGGGCCAACCACTGTGTATTGAAGCTTTTTGGATTAAGCATCAGCTGGTTTGGAGGCCCTGTCTGAACTTTCCCTGATTGCCTTTGGGGGCTTGGTGCAATGGCAGCGCTACGCAATGTGGCGCGGGAGTGGGACAATGATCCGGATGTTCGGGGACATGTGAGGGCAACCAAATGTATTCTTCAATGGACAGACCCTGCAGACCGCAAAGTAAACATTAAGAATGCAGCTCTCAACTACGGTGTTCTTAAACCACTGGTCAAAAGACTCCGTGATGTGAACACTGGTTTTGTGGGGATGCATGCCCTTCCTCTCATCCAAACCCAGCCACTCGATGGATATTAGCAAGATTTCAAACCCCAATGTTTTCTAGATTAGTCTCAAACCACCAAAGGTCTACTTGTTCCCCAAGATTTCTCTCACCAAAATTGTTGAGCGCAATCAAACAAATCAATATTACATTCTCAAAGAACTAAGGATGAAGCTGCTTTATTCCATCATGGATGTGGTCATTCCCAACAAGACGGTTCTCAAGAATGATGCCAAAAAGATCAAAGGCTTCTTGATTCTCATCAAGCAAAAACTCAACCGGCAACAGATCTCGAGGGAAAAGAAATTCCGGCAGTTGCTAGCGCTTGTTTTTGACCCAGAAGAAAAGGACAGGTTTTGGGACCTGCCACCGTCCAAAGGCCCATAACAGTTTTGTTGATACCAATTTGTTTATGTCAATTTTCTGTCAGGGTCAGTCAAGAATATTGAATTTTGGATTGCAAATAGGACGGAAAAAACATATATTAAAAACAACGAAATATTAGTAACATCTAGTAACCAATCCCCTGTAGTCCTGGGGGCATGTTCCTTTAGCCACTTGTCCTACAGGAGCTGCCAGACGAAACCCAAGACGATGAGCATCCCGAGGATGAGGATGGGAACTGGGAGGACTCAGAGGCCGAGGTTGAAGGAGACGATGATGGAGAGGATGAAGGAGAGGATGAAGGAGAGGATTATGAAGGGGATGATGGAGAGGAAGAAGGTGAGGATGAAAAGGAAGAAGCAAAGTGCTTTGAGGACTCAGCAGGGGAAAGCGTGGATGGGTGCCCTTCGGGGCCCAGCGGGTCGAAAGGTGAGGATCCCACTCCCCAGTCAATCTTTGATGATGACGTTGATGAAGATGTTGATGAACCCAGCAGCAACGATGTGAAAAACCCCAAGTCCGAGAGTTTGGGAAATCCATCAAGTGATGGTTCAAGACCCGACCTGAATGCACAGATTCTAGAGTTACAGAGAAAGTTGGCCCTGGCCAAGAAAGAGTTCACTGCCAAGACACCCAACTGGTCTTTAAGTATATTTCAAAACAATGTACACTTGTTCCGATTCCTGTTTCATCCTTTTCAATCTATGTGGAAAAAATGTTTCCATTTGTTGAGTGAACAAAAATCAATGTTTTCGTCAATGACAAGAAATACCTGCCAAGGAAAGCAAAAACGGCGCTGATCACCATTCCCAAGAGCACCGTCAACAAGACCATCATCATTGATGATACTCTCCCTTTTGGGAGTGACTCTATGGATACTCAGGTTCACCCTTTTATGGATGACTTGGCCCAGAGTTTCACTGCTGAAGATCCAGCCCCTTTTGAGACACCTTCTGCCCCGGTGGTTGCTTGGTTGGTCACTACGTTCTGATAGATTTAGATTCTTGTTTAATGGGGTCCTCTCTCTTTTTAGAAGTAAACTTTTGGCCCCGCTTCTGGTTCAATCAGCCCCCCATGTTTAGATTGGTTTACCTGGTTCACTGCTTGCTTTCCCAGGTTCTTCGTCGGCAACAGCTTGGTTTGAAGAAAGGTGTACGACTTCCACCACTTCCACTGTGGCCGTGTTCGTTTCCGTAAGGTAAGGGAGGAAGGGGCAGAGGAAGAAGCAGCAACAGAGGGAGGGGCAGAGGAAGGACAGGCAGAGGAAAGAATACGGCAAAGATGTCAGAATGTCCTGATGAAGGAAGGGATGGTGAGGATTCAGAAGGCCAGGACGGGAGTGCAGAGGAAAGCCATAAGGGGGTTCCAGGTGGCAAGAGCCCTGAGGCTGAGGTGGAAGCAGAGGATTCAGAGCAGAACGGTGATGAAGAAGATGCGGAGGGAAGTGAGGGAGAGAAGAATGAAGGAGATGAGGCAAAGGAAGGTGAAGATGCAGAAGAGAAGGCAGGTGGGGAGGAAGATGATGCAGAGAAGGAAGAAGATGCTGCGCAGCCCGATCACCAAAACGTACCGGCAGAAGACGAGGATGACGCAGCCAAAGTTGCACCCGAAGTCCCACACCCGAAAGTTTCAGAAGAGCAGGGTGCCCTGAACAGCAAGCGTAGAAAGAAAGAGAGAACAGCACAGAAGGAAGTGGAGGAGGAAAAAGCAGATACAGAAGGTGGCAAGGGCAACTCAGAGAAACCAAGACGAATCAGGCGAAAGAGCAGTGCAAGTTTCAAAGCAGGCGGAGAAGGATGTGAAGGACAGAGGGACAAGAATGACAAGGAGGTTGCCAGGCATCGCAAGGGAAACAAGGTGGAGGTGGAGAAGGATGAATCGGAAAAGGCAGATGAAAAGAAAGAAGATGCAAAGCAAGAGCATGATGCAGGGAATGGCAAGAAGAATGGAAATGGAGAAGGTAAGGAGACAGGTTCCAGGCCAAGACGCAAACCTGCGGCAAGCAAGAACACAAGAGAAATGCCTGAACAAGATGCTAAGTTGAAGAGCAAAGCCAAGAGAAGGACATCCAGCAACAATGGTGATGCGAACGAAGGAGCCGAGCCAACAGACCTGGATGCCCATCCGAAGGCAACAGCTGCAGGGCGACGTAAGAAAACCAAGGTTCAAGAGGAAGTTTCAGCTGGCTCAAAGCCTGATGTGAATCAGAGCAAACAGAAGCCTGAACCGAGTAAGAAGCCAACAAGGCGTCCCAGAAGCAGCAACGATACCAAGGAGGCACCAGCAAAAAGGTCAAGAAAGGATGCTGAAGGGAAGGAAGATGATGAGCACCCGAAGGATGAAGCTGCGCCTGTCACCGAGGCCAGAAGCAGGAGGAGCAAGGCAAAGGCAAAGGCAAAGGCTGCACCAAAGAAAGGAGAGGATGGAGATAAGGGAGAGAAGAAGGCTGCCTGCTTTGCCAAAAGGAAATGTCCAAGCGGAGAAGGGTATCAGCGAGAAAAGTGGTTGGCATTGAGGGAAGCCTTTGAAAGCCAGATCAAGCCAAGTCTTAAGACCTACTCGAAGCATGAGGACTCTAAAACTGGGTCGGTCAGGGGTGGTGAGTTTGGCAACTATGTGGCTTCAATAGCTTAGGTTCCCATTTTAAGGTAAGTTCAGCTTTAAATTTTTAACACCATATATATTTACATTTCCAAGCAACCAAAAAAGGAATCAAGAATGGCAAATTACCAAGTATAGCTGCATCACAGCTAGGTCCACTCTTAGAAGCCTACGGGTCAACTACCCCAATGCTATTAAGGATTCTTTAAGGCCCACCCCAAAAGATTCTTTCAAAGATCCTATTTTCTGGGAATCCCTTTGCTCCAGGACTGGTTCTGGAACTTCGCGACTCAGCGATGGGCTGGTGAAACCATTGCCATCGAAGCGATGAGCCAAGCGGCCTCAGATGCGGCTGAAGCATACTGCGACAGGTTTGAGATTCACTAAACCACCGAGGGATGTGTTGCAGCCAAAAGATATTGATTGTCAAACCTTTTACTTTTCGGATGTTGCCCCCACATGCCATCAATTAGGATGATCCCTGTTCTGGGAATGCAAAAATCAATGAGTTTTACTTTCCCTTCCAGGACTCTTCATTGCTGGAGGTTCACTGCAGATTCTATGACATGAACTCGGGTGGTTGAAATTTCATGGGACCAAACAAATCAGTCTCATATTTGTCTTAAGAAGCGGCTCACCAACAACCACCTTCAAAAGGAGGGTGGGATATGTGCTAGCTGTAGCTCAGTTGCGGTTGAGGGGTTGAAGCATCCCAGCCCACTTTATTCATATGTACAAGAAACCAATTCCGTTTAAGTGTTCAAATAGGGACCTCTGCAAAGAGCCTACCATTTTTTAACATGGCTATTTTAACTATTTTCTTTAAAGGGCTGGGTTTCAAAGGGGATCAACCGAAGCTGATGCACGGACCACATGTCTGCAATCCTGGTGGCTTGCTTAGCGACACTGCCGGTGCAAAAGAACCTTGCTTAGCGACACTGCCGGTGCAAAAGAACCCCGAGAAAAAAAACAATTGGGCTGATGGGAAGTTGATTGACTTATGGGTAGTGAATCTGAAGATTGATTCAACCAAGAAAAATCAAATGACTTTTCTCTATTATAGAATGTATATCAAAATCAACAAGCTCCTACTTTGGGTTTAGCTCCCGATTTTTCCCTTCTTTCTTCACTCTCTTTCTCTCTGGGGATTCCAACCTGTTTCGTAATCCATGTCAGATGTCCTGCCCGTTTCCAAGGTGCCTCATGGATGGTGCAGCAAGGCCGCGGCTGGCCAGGGGAGACAATGACCGTATCCCCAGGCATGTTTCAAACAGTATCAAACTACAAGTATCGGTGTGAATCTGAATGCAGGATCTTCACATGCACACACATATTTTACAAAGGTACATTCACACCAAATGGTATGCCTTATTTTTTTGAGCAATTTCGCCCACTGATCGTTGTTCAAGTGCTCAAAGCTGACTAGGGTAGGACTGTGATCTGGGCATTTCAAANCAAATGGTATGCCTTATTTTTTTGAGCAATTTCGCCCACTGATCGTTGTTCAAGTGCTCAAAGCTGACTAGGGTAGGACTGTGATCTGGGCATTTCAAACCCTAGAGGGTTGCCTGGATAAATAAAACATTAGAGGGCTGTGACCGCTNTCAAGTGCTCAAAGCTGACTAGGGTAGGACTGTGATCTGGGCATTTCAAACCCTAGAGGGTTGCCTGGATAAATAAAACATTAGAGGGCTGTGACCGCTCCTACCCATGGAAGAGGGCAAAGCCCGCAAACTGGATTTGGTGATGAGACGGCTTCACCATCTTCAGGCACCCAAGGCGGGGAAGAACATGGGTACAAAACAGTGAGCGAATTGTCAACTGGTAACTGGTATACAATGGTATATAATATATATTATTGCTACAATAGTTTGTGCAGCAAAGACCAACTACCACCATCTTGGTGGGTTTGTCTCTATCTATCTATGTAGTACTATGTAGCTTATCGATATATAGCTATGATGTCCAGTTTCTCAAGATGCTTGAACAAGAACAGTTTGTTCCTAGACAAAACTTCCATACCTGTCCAATGTCCAAAGGCACTCCTGGCATGTGTCGTGCTTCTTTGCCTCAACGGCGAAGTCCAGACCCTCTCCGAGGCGCAAGCTGACTAGGATGGTGGGAGCAGAGTCAGCCGCCTGTGGCCACATGTTGTGCAGGCATGCATGCATAAAAACTTATTGACCTTAGATGTAAAACCATCAAAACAGTGACCAAACTGGCTCTAGGGCATTGAGGATGCTGCCATTGTAGTGGCTCACATGGGTCATGAAATATGTTCGGAATAGTTTGAATGAAAAGAAGAACCCAAAAGTTAAGGGACCATGGTTCGGTCATTTCAAACCCATGCCCCGCTCGTGTGGCAGTCCTTTGGCTTTGTGGAGCTCTTTGCAGGGGCTGCATGGACTTCGAGATGTATGAGGAACAAGCATATTCCAACAGCATCATTTGACATAGAATATTCCCAAAAGAAGCCCAACAAACAAGACCATATGGACCTGTCTACTGATGCAGGGTTTGCGTGAACTGGTTCTGGAATTACAAGGTAGTTTTTTTAACACCCCATTTCAAAGTATTGGTTCTGCTTTCCCTCAAATGTGTGTGGAACAAATAATGGGGATAAACCACCACAAATCAGGATTCCATTTCTATGTTCTTCAAATGTTGTACTATGGCCAACTGTTGTCCCCATTGAAGTAAGGTTGGCGCTTGCAGCGATNTGTGTTTTTTGTAGAGCTTGGAAATTTATTGGCCAGTCGGTTTCTTGGCCTGGCTTTACATCAGCTTGTGACACAACCATGTTGGTTCAGTTTAATCCCTCTTTTTTTCTGTTCACCCATAAACAAGTCCCCTGCATACCCTTTACTGCCCCAGCTTGCCAAGGGTGTGTGCGCTAATACTCGTCATCACTGCGATGAATGGCGGGTGGCTCTTGGAGCAACCACGCTCCAGCCAGTTGATCTGGCACCCAAGAGTACGTTGGTTGTTCCGGGTCCTCCCCAAAGTTTCCAAGCTCCGAACTAGAACCATTGTTTACCACTTCTTCTTTGGTTAGCGGTGTTCATCCCAAACATAATTGAACTTTTAATGCATTTGCCAATGATGTTGTAAAAGTTCTAAAGTTATAAATGTTGTGTTTTTTTCCTCACTGGGGATGCCTCAAGCTAGGTTTTTCAAGCCAGTTGGTGGATGGCTTCATACGGAGGTTTGACACCAAAACGTCATATCGCATGGGCAAATGCTGCCACAGTACAAGTGCTGGACCTTGGTACCNCAAGCCAGTTGGTGGATGGCTTCATACGGAGGTTTGACACCAAAACGTCATATCGCATGGGCAAATGCTGCCACAGTACAAGTGCTGGACCTTGGTACCTTACTCAAAGAACATCGAGAGAAATTATCCAAGCATGGTCAGCAAAGCACCCGTACCTACAAATCCCGATCTGGCAAGNCAAGTGCTGGACCTTGGTACCTTACTCAAAGAACATCGAGAGAAATTATCCAAGCATGGTCAGCAAAGCACCCGTACCTACAAATCCCGATCTGGCAAGAAGCGTTTTCATGGCACTCGCTTTTTAAAACAGACACAGATACTTGGACTACTACATGATATCTACATTCATGTTTTATTCAATATCATATCTTTTCCCAAAGATACATTATTTATGTACCTAACTCTCCCTGGGATCAGATTCAGACTAGGGTTGGGATTCTCTGGTTTACAAGCTTATGCCTCTAAAATAAAATGGATTCCCTTACGCTTACTTGGATTTTAATTCCCTTCATTCACAACCTTGTTTTCCTACAGCATTCATTTCCAAGAGGTGGGTTTTTAAATCCATCCCCAATTGCTGCCCAGGACTTATCCTCCACGGTTTGCCAAGCGGGTGACAAAGTACTACTCCCGATTTTGCAGCCGCAGGGTGGCCTTCCCGGAGTCTGTAGATAGNGCTGCCCAGGACTTATCCTCCACGGTTTGCCAAGCGGGTGACAAAGTACTACTCCCGATTTTGCAGCCGCAGGGTGGCCTTCCCGGAGTCTGTAGATAGCCAGCTTGAAGTCCTGTCAGCACAAGAAATTTTTTCTCATGTGCCATGGGAGGAGGAAGACCCATGGACTGATGCACAGCTAGGGTCTGTTGTTTTTTACCTACGTGGTGCAAATGGCCTTAACTTGGGTGACTGGCGCCCACTGTTTCCAGAGACTATCCCCATTTGAGACTGTTTAGATGGTTTCTTGGTCTGTACCAGCTATATTTGTTAGACTTGTGGCATCATGCTGATTCAACCTAAGACTTCATATGTCAAACAAAACCTGCTGAAAGATTTTGTCATGGGAAGTTGTTCTGGAACAAAATTCATCAAAATTCAAAGCTGCTTTGATATCAAGCAGCATGTTTGGAAATCAAACCAAAGCTAATTTGAATGGCTGGCTCCTAAATGGAACCATATCGAACCTGGACCGTGNTCAAAGCTGCTTTGATATCAAGCAGCATGTTTGGAAATCAAACCAAAGCTAATTTGAATGGCTGGCTCCTAAATGGAACCATATCGAACCTGGACCGTGCTAGATTGTTGCATGAACAAATGGGCTTGCTTCTGGAGAAACCAACTGGTCCCAGGGATGTCTCAGGATCTTTCCAGGGAGAGAAAGGTGTGGCAGGGGTGAATGTGACTTCTTGGTTTTCAATTCGGGTTCCTATTCCTACTTTGTTATCTGAAGATACATGGCCAAACCATATTTTTGAAGATTTTCATTGCAATTTGAAGGGTATGGGTGAATAATACAAATTACGTAAAAATTACGTAAAAATTACGTACAAGGGCCGTAATTTACCCGTAAAAAATCGACACCCGTAAAAGTAGCGTGGTTTGGCGTAAAAGTGCCGTATTTTTGCGTAAAATTTTACGTAATTTTCCCGTAATTCGCCCGTAATTGGTATGTTGGCTTATATGGTGATTTTGGATGATTTTGGTGGTTTTTGTGGGGCATTCGCATTTCCCAAAGGACATACCTTTTGAAGAAGTCACATTCTGGTGAGAACATAGACCCCAAAGATACCCCAAAGAGAAACACCAAACAATTTCAAATCTAAGTTGATACCGGCTAAGGGATTTCACAACAAAGATCAAAACAAGTAGCCACACCCAGTGTCTTCAAAGACAAAGTCCCTTTCCATTAGTATTTTTGGGGAACATGGTTTTGGGATCTTTTGGTACATTATAGAATGACCAGCTTCACATCCCTTCCTTCTCTTCCAAGCTTGAGCCTTGTCAGCTGACATCCCAGCAGCTGCGAAGCATCAAGTTCACCAGTTGCCTTGGCAGAGACGGGCTGACATGGCCCCCAAAANTCAGCTGACATCCCAGCAGCTGCGAAGCATCAAGTTCACCAGTTGCCTTGGCAGAGACGGGCTGACATGGCCCCCAAAAAACGGGAAAGGGTCCCAGTGAAATCTCGGGCGTGGAGTTGCTCGGAACTAGTTGAGGGTCACAAAGAGTTGGTGAGCACAAAGATGGAACGAGAAAGCGATGATGAGTTGCAAGGAAAGATTCAGGACCCGTATGAAAGCCATGGGGTTTATCATGGGGGTTTATTATGGTGGTTTATCGGCTTATCATTGGGGGTTAGTCGAAATATATTCAATGACCAAGTTTAGTGGGTGGCTTTAATTTCAACTGTTGCCACAGGAATATGAAGCTCAACTTGAAGCCTTGAAGAACCAACGAGCCTCTCAGCTGTATACCTACTCTGAAAGGATCTCTCACATTCCATATGTATTGTTATGATATGTTTCAGTTATAGCGATATTGTTATGATATGTTATATATATAGTACTAGTGAGCACCTGCATGCATTTACTCCATTAAAACTTTAGCTAGTCTCTATGTCACCCAATGCCTCCGCTATCTCAGGCTGAAGCTGAAACGCAGCCAGAAACTTGCAAGCATTTAACCCTGGTCATGGGTAATATGGTTTTTGTGTGCAACTGTGCAACCCCCTGATGAAATCATAAAGTGGTCTCATGCCAACTCAGATTTTCAGTTTCTGATTCACATAAGGCAACAGAAGAAGAGCTTGCAGAATCTTTTAAGACCCCCCGTGCTGGAACCAGAAAGGCAAAGGTTGCCAGTACCAGTGCTACCCCTTCCGCTCGTCCAGTTGCCACGCCAGCGCGTGGCAGCAACCCAGTGAACCAGGGTGATTCTGGGAACCCGGCGCAGCAGAAGAGGCTTCGGGCCAAAACCCCGGATCCTGACAAGGAGAAGAAGATTGAGCAGCTTCGCCAGGTGGGAACATCCACGGGCAGGTGTTGATCTATCTTTAGGTCAGTGGCCATGTAGTAGCTGCAATCAATTATACTCATTGTCTCAGTCTTTTCAATGGTGACTTTAGACATGAAACATGTCTTCGGATATCCATCACAAACATCTTCACTTGTATAATCTATGTATGTGCCCTGGGCAGGCCAGTGCAAAGTTGCAATCGCAACTTGATGCATTGACCACAGACAAGGCAGCTAGCAGCACTGAGACCTTCCAACCCAAGACTAAGGATACCAAAGATGCTGTCCACAAGGGTGGACAGGATGCAAAGACCGTTCATAAGTCCCCATCAGCTGCTAAGTCCAAAGCACAGCCCAAAGTACCACCTGTGCCAGTGCCCGACCCCGGGCCCTTGCCACCTGAGTCAGAGGCTGCAAAGCAGGCCAGGCTGCGCCGCATTTGCGAACGCAAGCCAAGCGGTCGCATGAATGTGCCTGACCACATCCACCAGAGGTGGAAGAATGGCACAAGGGCTGACCGGACTGCCATCTAACATACCAAAACCATTGTAAATGAGAGGTTCTTAATGGTTCTTACATTTTATTTCCGACCTGTTAGTGCGTTCCATTTCAACCTATTTCAATCTCTTTTGAGGGAATTTACCCACAGGACAAGTTTGTACAAAACATCGAGCGTTGTGTCACCAAGACGAACAAGCTGAGCAAGAAGAAACGTCGTGGTTGGTACACGGAGGAAAACATGGTCCGCAAACTGAACTGGTCGAAGTCCCTTTGATTCCATTACATCCAATTTATATATCCAGTCTTTCTTAACAGATTTTCAAGTTGATGCTGGTATAATGTATGATCCACAATTTCATATGTTCTCTGTATTTTTCTTGTTGGGAAAACCACCCTGTAGTGGACCAATGTGTTCTTAAGACTTAAGATGGGGTTAAATCCAGGCATGTTGATGCCCTGGCCTCCGTAACGTTGTTCCATGACCAGAGAAGCCTGGCAAAGTCTCAAGCTGGTGAGTGGGCAACTCAGGTCCTACATCAAGTCGGTCGTTGCCTACTGTCGCAGACCCGGCAATGAAAAGCTGATCAGGATTCCCTGGTTTGAACTTGCTAGTCTACAGTGTTCAAGAAAGTATGACATATGATGCANCGCAGACCCGGCAATGAAAAGCTGATCAGGATTCCCTGGTTTGAACTTGCTAGTCTACAGTGTTCAAGAAAGTATGACATATGATGCACTGATTTGCAAAGACTTGACCATTCTAGCTATAAATCTATATAGCTATTATACCCCATCAACTCATGTTGATTTCATTTCCGCAATTTCTCCAGGAAAGACCGGTACAACAAAAAGCTGGAGAAATTCTATGTAGTGANTGATTTCATTTCCGCAATTTCTCCAGGAAAGACCGGTACAACAAAAAGCTGGAGAAATTCTATGTAGTGACGGCAGAATCCGATACAGAACTTTCTGATTTGGAAGAGATTGAGCGATTGAAGGAGTTTGAGGCCAGACTCTCCCACCATCTCCCACCTTTGATTTCTCCATGATCTCCTCCTCAAAGTAGTTTCTTGTTGCTACCAACGCCTCAGGCGACGGATGAGCAAGTGAAATTCCAGTTGAAGAAGAGGGACAAGGGCATGAATCCACCTGATGCCTGTGCGTCTTCGGAAACTGATGATGCTTCAGATGATGAAGAAGATGCCAAGCAAACCAATGGGCCCAAGGAGGACCCATGTGATACTAATTAGTGTTAATATAGGTCCAATTCCTTACTTCATATATATATTTGCTAGCAGGTTGTTAGTGACCCCATTCCATCCAGGAATATGATCGCTTCAAGAACTTTGCCAATTCGCTCCTCTCTCGCTCTGCCAAGCTAACGGAGTTGATTTCAGATCTAGAGACGACTGCTGAGAATGCCAAAAGGGGACCTGAAACCAATGATGGTCAACGTGTCAAAAAGCCAGAATCTAAGTTGTTTTGACCACCCCAATTAGATTAAAACAAATGAACACGATCAAAAATGAAGTTCCAATTCAATTCACAGTCCTGTTTTCCCGATACCTGGTGTATCCCACTTTTCTTGCCTCATCCAAGGTGTGTCGAGAACCTGGAGGCCGCGATTGCTGTCTTAGAGACGGAGTACCAGGCATGTGAGTGCATCAAGGCCAGTGTGGCCAAGCTCCCGAAGATGAAAGATTCCAATTCCGAACAAGCCAAGAAGTTCCTTGATTTGTTTCTCACAACTCACAATGGGGCCTTTTGTTGATAACATATGATAAATCATGAGATGATTGGGCTCTCAAAACGAAAGCTTTGATGAAGCCTTTTTTCGGCATGTGTCATTGACCATTTGTTTCTATCGAACTTGGATGAAATGAAATGATTTGGTTTGGGGCCTATCACATCCTAGGCTGGTTCAAATGATTGATGACCAAGTCATGAAGAGCACCATGGCGTGCCTTGGTCTAAAGGTCGAGGATTTGCCACTTGGAGTCTCCTCAAATGCAGCAGCGATGATACTTGTTTAGGTGCAACAAGATCACGACCAGCGAGCATGCCGCTAAGATACTTGCATGCACTACGATCTATGGGCCATGGAAAATTCAACAGCATTCGCACAACTATATATACTACTTATGGGTTTCCATGTTTTTTGTTCCAGCCAACCCAGCCCTTTCAGGACGTTGCTGCGCTCCCTCAAGAAACAGGTTGAAGAGTGATTCGCGAAAGCTAGGATGCTTTGGGGCCCAAGTCGGAAGTGGCATGCTGAAAGCTTGCCGGTGTTTTTGCACAGTCTAGCACCCGATTTTCTTGACAATTGGGGATGGCAAAGACTCAATCCAAATCAATCCAAACTTATGTTGGGACAGTCAGCTCAGAACATGTGAAACAAATCTCACGTGAAAGCTGCACTTGGGNAAATCAATCCAAACTTATGTTGGGACAGTCAGCTCAGAACATGTGAAACAAATCTCACGTGAAAGCTGCACTTGGGGTATCTATCGAGATCAAAAAAATTATGGCGGCAGTGCTTTGCTTCTCATGCCCAACTTGACCAGTTCCATCCAGTTCCCATATCAAAACTTCCAAAAAAATAAAAGTTTGTTTGGAACTTCCCCTTACCCCATTTTCTTCTAGCAAGTGTCTTCCCACATCCCAAGCCAGGTGATGAGCTCCTGGAACAAATGGCCAGACTGATTGGCAATGGCGTCATCTCCTCAGAGTTGGGTCCTGGATGGCATAGCTGGGTGTGGCTGCATCGTGCAGGGACATACTCTGATGCCGGCCGACCTTTGCCGATTGGAAATCCAAACCAGCAAACAAAAACAAAACATGACAATGTTTTTGAGAAAAAAAATCAACCCAATGTTTGAGACAAAGCCACACTACAATGTTGGGCAATGTGCTTGCCACAGCCGCATGGAAACCACCCAGAAATCCAAATCAAATACAACATACGTGCTGCCAACTTCCATCCAATGTGGTGCCATGGATGATCTTATCGATCTGTTGACATATGATTGCCCAATCACGGGTAAGAAGCNCAAATACAACATACGTGCTGCCAACTTCCATCCAATGTGGTGCCATGGATGATCTTATCGATCTGTTGACATATGATTGCCCAATCACGGGTAAGAAGCGGACTGCTGGGCACTATGTTGATCCTGATGTCGAGTCTGCAACTTCAGTGTGCCATTGCTGCATATGGCATATATGGGTGGTGATAGAGATCTCAATTTCAATGCCCTGGTGGTTGAAGATATNCTGATGTCGAGTCTGCAACTTCAGTGTGCCATTGCTGCATATGGCATATATGGGTGGTGATAGAGATCTCAATTTCAATGCCCTGGTGGTTGAAGATATTATAACAAAACTATAGTTAGATTTGGCATGCACCATTGCTTGTTTTTTGAGCGTTTTTTCTTAGGAAGAAGCGGTGCTCATCAAGTGATTTGGCATCAAGTGAGATCAACTTTGAAATGGAAACCTATGGTGATTACTTCAACCGTTGCCCAGAGACCCCACCAGCAAAGCCGGGTCCTTCCACATCGTCACCAATGGAAGCTCGTCATCCACTGTAACGCTGAAGGTTTATATACTCAGTATTGATTAGATGATTTCAATCTATTACATGTTGGGTCCATGTTGGAAGTTGAATCATATATCATATATATAGCTTTCATCTAGGAGTGTCAGTTTGGGGATATTTATGCATGCACCTTGCCCTCAGGATTTGGCAGAACGTGTGAAAACTCTGCAACAACTTGGTGAGGGATTTGACTGGTCTGCCTGTGATTTGGTACAGCTGAAAACTTTGGGTTTGCACAACCATTGCCTAAAGTCTTCACTTGAAAACAGCCGACTGTGCTGCGGTAAGNGACTGGTCTGCCTGTGATTTGGTACAGCTGAAAACTTTGGGTTTGCACAACCATTGCCTAAAGTCTTCACTTGAAAACAGCCGACTGTGCTGCGGTAAGATTCTGAGTCATGCCCAGGAAAAAGTAACGAGTTTCCGCCAAAAAATTGGCATTCGACTTTGTTGCTTCAAAGTTGGTATCAGCTCCAANCTGCGGTAAGATTCTGAGTCATGCCCAGGAAAAAGTAACGAGTTTCCGCCAAAAAATTGGCATTCGACTTTGTTGCTTCAAAGTTGGTATCAGCTCCAATCCCTTGAATCGCTATGCATCTTATTTGCAAAAGGGCTACACCAGTATGTGGCTAATTCATGCTTCAAATAGCATTGATCTAATTCAGATGCTGGAGGCAGCGCTGGTCAGCGAGTTTGGGAAACATGTGGGGTGCCAGAATCAGCTTGGCACCGGTGGTGAAGGTGCCTTAAACAAGAAAACCCCACCACCTCCTCCTTATTTTTTGTACATTACAGGGGGTCGCGCAGATCAAAACCGCAGAGTAGGCTAGCGACACGCTGGGGGAAAAAAAAAGTAGCATCCTGGGATGTTGTGTGCTGGTGCAGTGTTGATTCAAATGTATGGTTTGTGAGAACTGTTGTTGACATATGTTATGATGAACTCAGCATCTGGTTTGGTCTCACACCTTCTGATTCTGATTGCAAACTTAAACTAGCCTGAGAGTTTGTCTATCTTGCCGGCCTTTGCTGAGGTCCCTTCCCGACACGTCGTCGAGCTTGCCCGTGTGGAAGTCAGCAACAATCCAAATGCTTCTGAGAAAATGCGTGAATTTTCACTAGTTAGACTGGAAGATGCAGAAGTTGGAGTACATGAGGTTTTGACAAAACATGGTCTCGCTTGCCCGTTAGAGATTGAGCATGTGAATCTGGGTTCTGATGAGTTTAAGACTTTCCCCTACATCAAATTCAGTACATGGTTGCAGTACCTTGACCTGAGACGGATTTCGAGACAGCTGGTGGGTACATCTTCGCTAGCAAAGATGAAAGTTGTGCTTACTGAATTCTGGAACAGATACGAGAAAATCAATCCCAGGCACCAGATCTTTGAGATGGCTGCTGCCGACCAGTTGAAGTTGAAATTTACGATTCCCTATTTTTCGCATTCTGATGAAGGGCGGTCTTACAAGAAAGAGGCTTTGTGGATTCTTTCTGTCCATGGTTGCCTAGGACGTGGTACCCANTGAAGGGCGGTCTTACAAGAAAGAGGCTTTGTGGATTCTTTCTGTCCATGGTTGCCTAGGACGTGGTACCCAGAATTACCTGAGACATGGAAAGCACAAAACACCTGTTCGTCGCAACCAGTTTGGCCTAAACTTTGTTGGGCAATCCTGGTCTACGCAATTTTTATTTGCAACCATGCTGAGGGAATTGGCCACCAAGAATCCTGATGCCATGCAAAATCTTTTGGCAATCTTTGCAAGGGATGCATCACAGCTCGCTACAGAGGGGATCGTGACAAGTAATGGGACCAGACTATGGTTCCTTCATCTGGGATGTAAGGGGGACCTTCCGGCCCTTGGGAAATGTGCTGGGTACCTCAAGCGATCCTACTCGCACTGTCCTCGTGCGCCGACCTCAAAGAAAGCCTGTCAGGGCATTTGTCATAGATGCCTAGCAGGGCAAGAGGAGGTAAGGGCAAATGGTATAGATGCTATTCCATATGAAGACCTGAGTGAAAGACCCTCTTGGTTACAAACTATGGATTTGGTTTTGCCTTGGGATGAAGAGCCTCAGATTTTGGAGGGGTTGCCAGTGAACACTTCACAAAAAGCTCGATTCTTCCAGTTTGATGTGTGGCACCTTTTTCACCTGGGAGTCGCGAAGCACTACCTAGCTTCAGCTTTGGTTGTGATAATAGAGTCACGCTTGCCGGCTCTTGCACCATACAGATCTGTTGAAGCAAAATTCGAATGGATGACCCAGGTCTACCGTCAACATTGCCATGACAACAGGTTGTCTACTTGGGTGAAAGAGCTTTCCCGAGATACTCTCCAATGGCCCCAAGGGAGTGCTTGTCCATTGGGAAAATGGAATAAAGGTGCTGCAAGTACAGCAATCATGTTGTTTCTTGGGCTCTTTTGCGAGAAATACATTACAGGGCAAACGGATGATGAACTTCTCCTACTGATAGTTGCCTAGTGCAAGAATGTCATAGTGATGTTGTTGTTTGATGTTGTGTGTTTGTTTTTAGGATGTTACCTTCTGTCTGTAAGATTGTTTTTTTCCTGCCATGTTGTGTTGCCTGAGGCTGAAGCTACCTCGCCGATGAACAAAGCATTCTCTTACCTCTATAGCTGTGGCTTTTGGATTCCAAGTGTGAGAGCGAAAGCTGTTTGCAAATGCTTCTTCCATTTCCTTGCTTCCTACCAACGCTTGGCATACTTGACCTTGATGGGAGGGAGAAACAGATTTCAAATGATTCCAAAACTTCACTACCTTTCTCATGTGGCCATGGACATGAAGGAACAGGCCTCCAACTCAAGTTGGGCAATTAATTGCCTAGCTTTTTCAGTACAGATTCAGGAGGACTTTGTGGGGCGGCCAAGCCGCGTCTCACGCAGAACAAACGCTAGGCGACTACATAGAAACGTTATGTTTAGGAGCTTAGTGCTAGCGAATAGAGCTCTAGAACAAGCCGACAGAGATCAGCGTGGCATGAATGCCTACGACAGTTAAGCCCTGTGTTTTTGTTTGATGTGATGTTTGCTTCATGTGTTGGGAAGGAACGGTTTCCAAAGATACCCAAAGAGATTAACATTTTTTCTATCTACACCCATGGGACACTAGAATAGAATTGTTGTTTCGGTGCCTCGCAGGTGGCAACTGTTGAGATGATAGGATTGGTATCACTCAGGCTTGGCAGCAAAATGTTTCTACTCTAGCGCTGTGGGGTGGGATCAGGGAGAAGAAAGGGTTGAAGAAGCTGGTTTAACAAAACAACAAAAAACGCTCAAAATGCGTAAGTGGTGTGTTTTTGCGTAAGTGCTGTATTTTGACATTGTCTCACGTGAGGGTAGCGTAATGGCTACCTTTGTTCAAAACAAGGAACAAACCGGCTCTAGGTATATATATATATATATGATATATCCACAAATGTGTGTAGATGTTTCCTTTTCAATGTCTCCTCATGGCCTCGAGGAACTGATTTCCGCGATGAGGGCTACGGTCCTACCGGAGCCATATGAAGACTTCGCCACTACGTGGGCGAAAGTGGGAGCGCATCTACGCGATGCGCGGCTGCTGGCTACGGTCAGAGATCGTCGGGTATTAGCCCGCTTGGAAGCCTTACTTGTGGTTGGGGAATGGCACGCTACGGCGTCGAACTTACCGCCTCATCCAAAGTTACCAGGATATTGTTTGGTGACGGCAAAGGATTCACTTGTGGAAGTTTCTTGGACATATCTTGTGGGATGCGACGACTGCTTCGAGCGTTCCTGCGTCGCAGCACGCAAAGTGTTAAGCACGCTGGCATGGCACTGCTCTATGCGCGCCAATCTGCGCCGTGAGTTTGTGTGGACGCGCAGGGCAGCGGAATTGGCGCAGGGAATGGTAAGGAAATGGCGTCACGAGCGCAAGGGAACGTACGTCGTTCGACGGAAGGTTTCTCCGTGTCCGCGAAGTGACCGCGATGGTCCGCCGCAGACCGCGGCCTGTGGAGATCATTCTGACTTGTCCGCGAGGGCATGACCGCGAGGTGAAAAGTTGAGGCTGAGAAGCCTGTCGCTGACCGCGGATGAGTGTGAAGAGATGCTACAGAGCTTCTAGGGATGGTTCTGTATCCGCGGCTGTCCGCGACCGTAACAAAGGTTGAAATCCTCTTGTATCAGCTCATGACCGCGGGGATCCAATGAAATCGTTGCATTTTTGCTTGATTGTTGTCGCATCTACCGCAGCATTTTGGCTTTTCTTAGCCCTTGTGGGTGCGACACGTGTTGTCCTGCGCCCCGGTGTAAGTTCTCGTTGGTCTTGCAATGGCTGCTGTGGAAGTGTCCCAGGAGGACACATCTCGCTGCGTGATGTGTGGGCTGGTGTATCCCAAGGATGGCGGCCGGCAGCATGGGAAGCATTTCCGTTGCTCGCAGTGCTTGTCCGTCGATCGCACGATTCGCAGACATCTGGGAACAAGCAAAAGCCTTGAGGAATTTACACCAGAAGGGTCCAAGGACTTTTTCAAGACCGTGGTACACAGTAAGTCGCCCGAGGGAGGCAATCTGCTATGGCAGACCATCAGAGCCTCTCTGGTGAAACGTCTCACTGAGAAGCAGATCAACAGCCATGCGTCAAAGGTGGACGTCGAAGAGTTACCATTGTCTGTTTTGCTGCAGCGCGGGTGGAGCGAAGACACCGTACGCCGGTTTCCAAGCTATGAGTCCCCTGAGTACGGCTGCACGGTGTTCAAAGTGCCCGTAAAGAAGNCGTACGCCGGTTTCCAAGCTATGAGTCCCCTGAGTACGGCTGCACGGTGTTCAAAGTGCCCGTAAAGAAGCAGACATGGAAACAAATCTTCGAGACTGTCGAGGAAATGATATTGGAGCGTGAAAAGCAGGCAAGCAAGAAGCGAGGCGCCAAGGCGGCTGAGCTAGACGTGCCTGTTGCTGGCCCAAGTGGCACGGAAAAGAGCTCCGAAAAAAATGAAGCACGCCAAGCAGACACGGCTGAAAAGAAGAAGTTGCAGTCCAATCAGAAGATTGCTGCATTGGCGGCCAAGAGCCTGGGATCCTTGACAACAATGGAAACGTCTCTGGAAAAGATCATCAAAAAAGCTGAGATGATTCCGGAGGCAGACGCTCCTGCCCTGAATGTTTGCCAGGAGACGTTGAATACGACTCAGCGTTGGAATGGAGCCGCCAAGGCGGCAGTGCGTCTGCAGGATGGCAACAAGGAAAAAGGCAGGAGGAACCCCACGAGGGCCTGGTATCCTTGCCCTATGACATGAGTGATGTCAAAGTTCTGCTGAAACAGAGCCAAGAAGCCCAGAAATCCTTGCGGAATTCTTTCCTACAGCCAAAGGCTAAGGCCAAAGCCGTGGATGAGAACAAAAGCAAGGAGCCTGAGCAGCCCAAGAGGCATCGCACGAAAGCACCTGCCTGAACCTGCATAGCGCAAAGCTTGAAGATGAAATTCGAACTGTGAATTTGCTGACTGGCTACGCTGCGCCGGACATGCAAAAGCTCTAAAGGCAGCCCAAGGGCAACGTGACAACACGCATAATCTCTACGGGAGGTTTGCACTTGCTTTAGTGACGTTGGGGAGTACGTCGCTGCTCTGACCGAACATGGCGTTGAACTTTCAATTGCCGTGCACAAGAACGTGCCACTCTAGCAGCTCTGGGATGGGTCCTGTGAAGTTTAATATGTCTTTATATAGTTCCATGCAGAAAACATGCCTACTGTGTCGAGACATGTATCAGGGTACAAACTGTATAAGTGGTATCATGAAAGCACTATATAAGAAAAAAACTTGTAAACCAAAAAAACACACAGGTTGGCAAATCGGTCGTTGGAGATGTGCTGCTGTAACATGTACTGGTGGTCTTCGATGCATACTGAGTGGCTCAAGGAGACGTAGAGGCCCATGCATGCACGAAAACGAAAGCTACGTGCTGAAGATGATCCACTCACCCAATTTCAAGTCTTAAGACAACTGCCGCGATTGAGTCAGGCAGATTGTCGACAAGTCATTGGCCTGCTACGGGAGGATGAGGTAGGGAAACGAACGTGCACTCGCGAGTACCACGCGTACCCGAACGCATCCAAGTTGATGCGAGAGTGCTGGTCCGGTGAGAAGAAAAATGTGCCTGTGTATATCAATTCCTTTCCTGACCTCATACAAGCCAAAGTAAATGCATGTCCGCTGTTTCGATACATGCTGTCAGAAGCGTGGGAGAAACATGACGGCAAGTTAACCCTGGTTGTATATGCGGATGACACAACGCCAGGGAACATTCTGGCTCCCAGGCAACCTAAAAAGCCGTGCATGGTATACACAACCTTCTTGGAGTTGCCTGTCTTGTTTCAAGATTCTTCCTGGCTTCCATTACAATATGAGAAGCACAGAAATTGCAGACAAAGGCTATTCCCATGCGGAATATCTACGGTTTGTGCTTGAAGCTGTGCACGAAACAGCTGAGCATGGCGTTGCAATAACACTGCGCCAAGGCGCTTCATTGCTTTGGGTTCGCTCGGTCTTGGTGTTAGGAGATCATGAGGCCTTGCGTGCCTTTGCTGGCTGCAAGGGTGCTGCGGGACTGAAGCCATGTTGGAAGTGCTGCAACGTTATCTCCGGTAGGCGCACCTTGCTTGCCCCCAGGGCATGTGCACTTAGAAAACGCGCAAGTCGCGTTGCTTCGTCTCCAAACGGATGCTGGACTACATGCAGTGTTGGCACACCTACGTGGTTGCACAACAAAGAAAAATTTACAAGAATCAGAAAAACTATTGGGCTGGAGTCTCTCCAACTTGGAAAAAGGGATTCTCACATCTACTGCCTTGACATCTTGGATATCCATCGACTCCCTGTATCTTGACTCGATGCATCAGTTTTACTCGAATGGTCTGGTGGGACAAGACCTTGGCCTCTGGTACACCAAATTCAAAGAAAATGGATTCGAGTTGTCATTCTTGCAGAGATGGTCTGTCATTGGGTGGCGAAGCCTACAGGGCGGACCCAGTCCAAAAGAATGCGTCAATGAAAAACTTTTCCGGGAAGGATCCGATTTTCGTGGTGATGCGGATACGACGCTGCAAGCACTGCCACTGATTGTAAGCTTCTCCAAGGAGATGTTGCAGGGAAATGCAGCGATGCAATCTGCCAATGGCGCACTCGAGGCCTTGCAGGATCTTTGTCATTTTCTGCAAAAAACAAAGATTCATCCAGAGGAAGCCCAATTCTTGCCACAGCAAATAGAAAGATATAAAGAGAAATGGGATGTCGCCTACGCGGCGACCGCGTGGGCACGACCCAAATTCCACTACTCGTTACATCTCCGACGCCAAATTGAAAAATGGGGTCGACACATCGATTGCTTTGTGGGGGAACGCAAGCATCGTGTGTTCAAGTCCGTTGTCGCACCGCGTTTATCGCAATTGAGCAGCTTTACCCGCAGCACCCTGCTGCAAATGACAGAAACAGAGCTGACTACGAGTCACTTGGAAGAGGAATACACTGGTCGACTGCTGGGAAAACCTACGCAAGACGTGGGCCTCGCCAAAGACCTAGGACTGCCTGTGGACGTTCTATTTGCTAAAGGCATCCAACTCCATTGTGTGGAATACTCACGCGGTACCTTTGTGCAACTGTCTGCTATGTGCAGCATTGAAATTCTTGGTGGCCTCTTGCAAGGTGATTCTCTCTCTGTTGTGGTGCAACAATTGCAAGCTTCCATGACGTACGCGTCAATAATCAAATGGAACCGCCTTCCAAATTCAAAGCAAATCCTTGCAGCATCCAAGCTACTGCTGCATGAACCCATGAGATTGCTGCGGCCTGACCAAAACGGTCTATGGCTTCTGCGCTGATGCTACAATACTGTTGGAAAAAAGATTTCAAACATACATGATGTGAATCAGGTTACCGTTGGCCCTGAAACGTCGATATGGCAATTACAGATGGGATGACCGAAGGGAAGATTCGCAAACGCTTTCTTTAGTCACTACCGCGATGCAGTAAGTCTTGAGCCAACATGTCATTGCGACATATGTGGCTCATGTCAGTTTTAGTGTCATTGAGGTTCTATTCACACCCCCCATGAGCTGTGAACTGTATGAATAGCTCACAGAGGATGCTCCTCAGACACTTAAAAAAAATACTGCAAAGCTATTTTACAAAGGCTTGTTGATGTCCAATCCTATTCGTCTTTACACAACTACTATCAAGTGTGCTTGGTGAAACCAGGGACCGAAGATCACATGGACTACCTATGCACAAGGAATCACCTCAGTTTAAGCCGACCAACGAAGTTGAGTCGTAACTTTGGATCATCCAAAACAGGTATTTCGTGTGTAGACTTTCGAACTGTACATCAAAAAATCAGCACAAAACAGGTGCCATCGCAACAAGATAGATGAATTACGCCGCTCATCTTCAGAAAAGCATTCAGAAGAGGATCTGTAGGAACTTCGTCTCCACAAGAAGAACGTGCAACATCTATCGCACATGCCAAGGAGAAACTCCATGAGATAGATACCTCAGGGTTTAGTAGGCATATTCAAGCATGTCGAATTGGAGGATGGTTCGAAATTCATCTGGCAGCGGTTACTGAGACGGTGTCATCTGTGATGGCTTTGATGTGGTCTTGATGAAGATGGACGCCCCATATAGGAAAGAAGTTCTTATTCTTCTTGGTCTTCTCAATCTCAAGGTAGTATGCATGAAGAATTTTTTCAGGAAGACGATATCCATGGGCGTCAACCATGTAGATGGAGGAAATTCGACAACAGTTATCCCTTGTGCAGATCAAAATTTCATCAGGTGGGATAAACATCGTATTTTGCATTGACTCAGGGCGAAAATACGAATGGGCGTTGCAGCCAAAAGCCCCTTTGTAAATACGTCGCATGTATTCACTTTGTCTCGCAAGATCTGTGAGGGCTTGGGATTTGGCTGCCAATTTAGCTCTTTCGTCAGTTCCAGAGAAGATTGTCTTGTCAGCTTGGGTACTTGCAAATTGTGCTGCGAGATCTTCCTTTTTCAAACCACATTCCAGGCAGTATTGAACGATCTTTTTGAAAAATAGGGCTCCACGATAGGCCCTCATTGCATATTCTGATGGAAGTCTCTTCATGTGAGTACGTGCCCATTCGACAAGGGTTTCTTCATCGGGTGGATCTGCATAGTTTCCATCTTCATCGACTCCGTAGAAGGGGAAATCCCCGTCAAGGTCGGGTCGAATGTTTGGTTTGTCTTGAAAGAACTTTTCCACTGAATCAGGCTTACCCCCCACATATCTCAGGTAGAAGACATTGTAGATGAAATTCAAACTGACTCCAACCTGCAAGTCCATGATCATGGACGCTCTGCGTTGAGAATCCAAACACATAGACATTTCCTCGGTGAGGGTTTTCGTCCTGAAATCCCATTGCCTGACTCTTTGACTCAATCTAATAGGCATGTCGTGAACGACAGAGAATTGTTCAACATGCAACGTCATGATTGGGTCATCAGCATCTGGTTCGACAACTGATGCTACAGGTGCTTCCCGAATGGTCGAGGCAGTGGCATCTTCAGTGGACACACCCAAGTTCACATTGATGGCATCTTGCTCTTCTCTGTCAAATTCCATCTGTTGTTGTAAACCGGATGCATCAGTTGCAATGTCCTCCACATCACCATCATCATGACCTTCCGCCATCGATAATTCTGGTATTTCTTCAGGGAAGTCATCTTCTTGTTCCATCTCCATTTCCGCATCAAGTTCTCCCTCTTCTTTGATCTTTTCCATTGCCTCCTTGACATGGTCATGAACTTCAATGACAGGATCATCAGGGATGATCGTCATCTCATCTTCAGATTCTTGATCTTGGACGACTTCATGCCGACATCCATGACTGAGAAGCATTCCTTCACAATGGACACACAATGCAAGAATGCTCGGAGTTTCATAGAGACACCCAGGGTATAATGCGTATCCGCTTTGATCAGGGATGTAAATCAAGGTAAACAATGACACCAGCTCACCCCAAATCTCATTTCCTTGCTGGATACTCAAAATTCCTTTCTCGATCTTGGTGTCCAGCTCTTCGATGCGCTCAACTACTTCCTTATCTCCCGGAGAAGCCTCGAAGAGAACTTTCCGTTTGATGGTGTGGAATCTGCGCATGCTTGCAATGCCTTTGCATTTGGCAATGGAGGAAATGAACTGGTTCTTGCCAACTGGTGTGATGAGACGTCTCGAGCATCTGTTCTCATCATCGAAATACCACACAGCGTCGAAATCGCTGAAGGGTATCATCTCACCGATCACGATCTTGCCATCTGCACCAATGCGAGCATTGTATTTGAGCAGCTTGTCATATGACAGGAAAATGGCACAATTGATTGGTGGGATTGTGTTCTTCCTTTTGATGAGATCATTTGCTCTGTGGTCCCATGGAGCGAAGGGGATGAACATGCTTGAAGCTCTGATACGCTTAGGTCCACCAGGTAGAAGACCAAGACTCATGATTGAGTGCATATTCTGGAAAGTCGTTTCATGGAATGCCCCACCCAAGAGTTGAGCAATGCCGTGATCAATCTCAAGGCTGACTTTCTTGTCATCATACTGCACTCCATAGCTGATCTTCGAATGTCCAGTAGATGCTCTGATCGCCACGGGCCACATCCAAAGTTCTTCATTGTCTGGACGCCCTTGATAAGCATTCATGTCGATCCCTGCATCCACGATGGTTGGAGCAAGAAGCGGGGAACGAAGTTCACCCAGCTTCAGCTTCAGACCAATCACCTGAAATCGGACATTTCGTTTGACCTTGACCTCGTACCAAACATACTTCATCATGCGTTCAAGTCGTTGAGCGAGGATATGGTAGTTTCTGCTGTCATCACTCCAAATGTCAAATCCATCATCCCAAACGAAATTGTAGAGCAGCAAGTCCAAGATATTGACCCAACACCCTTCATCACATTTGAGTCCTCTATGGCGATCAGGTGTTTGAACGACGCCAATGTTGTGGCGTAAGACCATGTTGACACGGTGCGAACATTTCTCATCGTACCGATTGAACTTCTCCATCCATTCGTCACCGAACATAGTTGGTCGAATCCAAGCCCTTCCAATATAGTTCTCACCACGGGCTCTAGCCATCTCTAACTTTCCGGCTACTACGCCCCCGGGCAGCCAAGTGTGGATCTTGGCATAACCCCGGTTCCTCGACCATTGATTGGGGGTCTCATCTACCAACTCTGCGATGGTCGGCAACTGCACCCTTGTGATAAGGGTAGCACGATTGATGAGGTAGTCCATGTCCTTTCTGGTCTTTGGTCCAAGCTCATGAACTTGTACTCCATTCACCAACCTCGGTCCACCTTCATGTCGGTCTTGCAATTCAGACACAGTAATTAGTGGGATTGATGAACTTCACATTGATGGTTTTACCTCTGGCCTAAGCAAAGACTCCAGTATCACGAGGAGCATACTTGGAATGGTCAGACTTCTCACCACTACCAGTGGCTTTTCGAGGAGGAGGTGCCGATGATGAAGCCGCTTTCGACGCAGCCGATGTGGCTGCAGCTGTTGGTTCACCAATGGTGCCGTCCTTCAATCTCTCTTGAAATCCTTCATAGTATGCCATGGTGTCCTTTGCCTCTGCCAGTTCACATTCATTGATGAATTGATTGCCGTAGCAATGAAGACAAAGTTCCACCCTTCTTGACTCTTCCAAAAAAGCTTCACACTTTTCTGCAAGCCTTTCAACACCCTCAATTCGTCTGCGCTTGGTGGGCTGTTCCATCGGTTCATCTTCTTGATCAGGTTCAACAGTCCCACCGGTCTCATCATCCATCTTTGCATCGTCCTGAGAAGTCAGATGGGCGGCACCCGAAGGGTAGCCGGCCTCTTCGTCCTCAACGTCGGAGATGATCTCTTCCAAATTGGGGTCGTAGATGTTGGGAAGTTTCATCATTCGGTGGATTTCGCCATTCTCGATCTTGTTCCAGAGGTCACCATGCCTTGCCAAAACATCCATGACACGAGCCAAGTTGTATGGGGGGATGTCGGCGTCGATGAAGTATTGACGAGTATCTTTGTCGTTGGGAGTCGTCGAGTCTCGACATGCGGCTTGGTAAGTCCAGAAGGAGCTTTCCAGTCCATAGAGGCATTCCTCAATTTGGTCCCCACATCGCTCGAAGAGCTTCGGAAAGTAGGTCCATAAATGGTCAGCATGCCAAGCCAACATTCAAAGATATCACCCATGCCTTCGGCACTTGTCTCATTCTTCGACTTCCCTGGAAAAACTCGGCGTATTCCTCTTCAGTGAGCAATGCCGTCAAGAAGTCCTTGTAGGCGACGTTTCCTCCATCGTAGGTCATTTGGTAGAAAAATCTCTCTTTCCCATCAATCACATGCACTTCTCGGATGATACCGACACGTCGGCAATGTCCTTGTTTGCAGCGATTTGCGAAATGATATACCGGGACTCGAAGAGCACCCAGGTGAGAGATTGTCTTATGGAGGGCTTTCATCTCGCCGTCTCTTGGGTCGTGTTTGAACAGCTTCGTTGCAGACAAAAGGAAAGACCGTAGATCATGCTTTGCCTTCCTGCCGGTCCAATCAGCATCTTCAGAGTATGCCACATACAATCGACCAGCAATTCGGGCAATCTGCTGCATGATGTGTTTGTCATCCTTGCCAAGACCATAAGCAGCTTCCCGTGCCCAGTTTGCTGAACAGTTCCAAGCAGGATGTAGAGTTGTTTGTGTTCGAGTAGAAGACTCTATCATCACCCCTTGCACACTGATCACACAAATAAACACTGGGTCCACGATTGATCCCCAACCAAAAATCACATTCTGCAGTTCTTGGTTCGGGGATGAGCATTCCAAAACGAGTCTCCTCCCACGTGCTGCTTCTGGCGATGTACTCAGCACTCTTCATTGAGCCAATCACCCTGTCTGAAGCAACAGGCTTCCGGGAAGTATTCTTCTCCTCATCCTCCTTGAAGATCGTTGGGAGCTCGGTGCATCGGTCCAGGACAACCTTTTCGATGCCTACCTTGTCATACCCGACAACCTTGCCATTCAAATCTTCAATCGACTCCTTCTCGAGGGCGCACATGAGCATCATCTTCTGTCTGAACAGAGTTTTCTCGACCACTGCCCACGTGAGCTCTTTGTCATATCCAGTGCGGATCTTGTAAGGGCCCTTGCCAATGGCGAACAATGCTCTCCACATATAGTTGGAAGTAGTTGACACGATACCCTTACTCTTCAGTTGCTGATCAAAAGTGCTTGCAACCCCCTTCAGATCAGTCGAGACCGAATGGTACTCGCCGTCTGGCAGGAGACACACAAGGATTGGACGTGCAACTTCCTTCTGAATGTCCACAAGTATGTCCGTCATCTTGTTGAAGTACCCTTCAGGGATGCAAAGCTTGGCATCACGCTGAGCAGGATTAAACTTCATCACCGATGCGAAGCTGATCCAAATGTGAACAGTGGCCTTTGATCCGATGGATTCATTGATCTTCAGGTGGTATCTCAGGTTCCTCACAATCTGCAGAAAGTGGTTGGGGTCTCCGACAAGTTCCCTCGTTGGTTGAAACACACTGAGCTGATTGAATCCCATTGCATGGAGTCCACTCTCAATGTTGTCCGTGTTTCCCGAGGATGAAGCCTTTGTGCGTCAATCCACATCAATCAACAGGATCGTCGGTTCACTTCGAACTTGTCCTCCGATCTCGTCCACTCTGTTTGTTGACAAAACGCTATTCATGACTTTGCAGCCGATGTTGTTACGGATTGTCCTCAACAAAAGCTTGGTGGCCTGAGCGGAATCTTCACGTACTTTTCCAAGCATCACCAACATGGCTTCCACCAATGCGAAGCACTGCGACACAGGAAGGCTAGTGTTGCCCATGATATAGTGATAGAGCTTCAACCATTCTTCGTCCGAATTGTTCAACATCACCGTTCTCAGGGTACCTTCCGTTGTGATTCCAAAAGTCGTGGAGGCATAAAAGACAAAGCGTCTGAGGTATTGTCTCCAACCAGATGTGGACACCTTCGTGGCATGAGGTCCATCTGACATGCTACACACGAAATTCGTTCCACAGGAGAGCAAGAATACCTGAAACTCTCTATTCATATAGTCATCGCCCTTCTTGATCTTTCTGTCAATTCCAGTTGGAAGAACCGGGTTCACCCATTCTGGCATCTCTGAGGGCTCAGACGGCTTCGAGGGTTTCTTCGACGACGATGCCGATGCCGATGCCGAGGTTCCACGTGGTGTTGATGGTGGTGTTGGCATCTTCTTGGCCTGGACCTTTGGTTCAGATGTCGTATCCTGAGCCACCTTCGAAGAAGAGTGGGGACCTCCATCGTCACCGCTGGTCTTGGGCTGAGCAGGCATTGGAATGTACACATCTTTTGACCAAAATGGCATGACATCTTTCCCTTTTGAATCTGGGGACACAATGTCCGGGGGATCACGTCCATCACCACTGGGGAGACCCGCCGACTTAGAAGACTTATAAGTACCTGCTAAGTCTTTACTACATGGTCTATGTTATGGCTAACCTATGACATAAGTGGCTAAGTGGCTGCTAAGTAGCATCACTTTTTTGATGATTTATAAGTTAGATAGGTTGATTTTTAAGTTCAAGCTAAGTTATCATGTATGATAGCAAGAAACTTAGCTTTAACTTAGCGACGACTTAGCTTTTTTGAAAAAAACCAGGTTTTGATATCAGGAAATGATTTTTGAGAAAAAAAGTTAAAAATATGGGATCTGCAGCTTTTGGCTCTTCTGCTGCTTTTTGGTGATGGCTTCGAACTTGAAGCAGANAAAAAAAGTTAAAAATATGGGATCTGCAGCTTTTGGCTCTTCTGCTGCTTTTTGGTGATGGCTTCGAACTTGAAGCAGATCGAAGCGGCCCAAAGATTCCTACGCGGAGTCGTGGCCTTAGGGAGTTTCTCAGAGATTCGAGAGAAGCAGTGGCGTGGAGTCTCGAAATCTCTTGAGAAGCTTTCTGTGCTGACGCCTGCCCAAGCGGCAGAGTGGCTGGCAGCTCTTGATACGGAGCTTTGGACATCTGCCCAGGTGGCAGAGTATCAAGAGAAGATTGCAGCGAAGACAAAGGCNCGTGGCACAGGACAAGATTTTTTGATGTTGCCATACTTCTTGACCGAGGAGCTTGCAGCGATGGTGGTCACGGACGAGGACATGGATCGGGATGCTCTGCTTCAGAAGTTGTGCTATCATGCGTCCAAGTTGACGCTGCGGAACGCCAGTGAAGCTTCCAAAGCCATGTTGCTTGTCTTAGCCAATTGGCATGGTGTGCGGAAGATGTCACCGCAAGATCAGTATCAGTTCTACGTGAACAAAAAGCCGCTGGTGACAAAGTTTTTGGCCACGGTAGAGGTTGGCAGCCAAGCGCTGCCTGATTTGCCAATGTCTTGGACAGAGTTGCCCAAGGATTTGCTGAAGAAGATGTTTCCCAATGGGAAACCTGCAGAGTTGACCGCGTCCACCGCTGCTGAGATGGTTCAGCTGGTGAGACATTATCCTTTGCGGAAAGATAACAAGTTGCTGCAGACGTCAGCGGCAGCAAAAGGCACGCAAGCCGTGTCTTCTGCGGAGGTGGTGTCAGTGGAGGCGGTTTGCAAAGTGGTTGAGGCGTGCTCACGGATTCGTGTAGAGGCTCCACGAGAGACTCTTTCCTCAGCATCTGGATCCAAGGGATCTGAATTTATCAAACAGAAGCCTCTCTTGGCAATAGAAGATGTGAAAGTTGATGCTTCTGGTGACCCAAGTGGTCACAGCGCTTCCCAAGCGGAAGCAAAGGAGAGTGAGACTTTGACTGTGGCGCAGCAATTGGCTGCTTTGAAGAAAGATTTGCCACAGGAAAAGAATACAGGTGAAGCCGCAGCGCTACGCGCGCGAAAGGCCAAGGGCGCAAAGGTGATGGCCAAGAAGCCCTCTGTGGCGGCTACGGTCGCAAAGGAACCGGTTGGTAAGAAACCGGCTGCTGCGGCCACGGTTGCAAAGCAAGCAGCTACGCGCTGTAAGGGATTGAAACGACCGGCTGCCGCTGTGCCCATGGGTCGTGAGGCCAAGCGCCAGGCGATTCTAAAGTTGGTGCCACCAGCACTGAAGGCCAAGTATGCCAATGGATGTGCCAAGTGCTATCATCGAAGCTACTGCACGCCGTCGTGCTGGGCTATGCGCGGTTTCACCTTGGGGTAGTGTACAGATCATGGAGTACCTTCGATGTGAGGGAGTTTTGGAAAACCATGCTGGAACGTGGCTTCCTCGGGACCTTGGGTTGTCATGGTTCACAGTCGCACGGACTCGCATGGTTTGTGCTGCAGGGACGGTCCGGCTCAAGCTGCTGTAGAAGGGTTATAGGGGCGCTGTGGGGGTTTACGCTGTGTGGCTCAGGTGCATGGGTTACGAACTGCATAGTTGGTTGTTTTAAAGGTTTTGTTTTACTTGTTTGGGTTGGGGTTCTATGTTTGCATCCCTGCAGGTGACGTATGCCGCCGAAGGAGGTCAAGAAGGAGGAGAGTGAATACTCGTATGTGACGGATGAGGAGAATGCACCGCGCCCTGCTCCTGCTTGTCCTCCTCGGGTGATTGGCACAGCGGCTAAGAGCCGCGTTCATGTGCCAAACTCCGTGCATGTGCCTAACTCACCGAGGTCACCAACGAGTTCAGAGGATCGCGCGCCACGAGCGCGGGGACGAGCGGCTGCTGCAGCACCTGCTGAAACGCCGCCAAAGGCACCAGCACCACCGCCACGCGCGGAACGTGAGGCTCCGGAACGATCCGGACGCCGGGTGCGTAGAGAAGAGGGTGCACGCACCCGTGGCAGGACCACGTCACCGCCTGTGGCACCGGCTGGAAGCGCTGAGATTCCAGAGCCGGAGGATGAGGAACCCCCACGTGGGGCGCGAGAGCCACGGGGTGGCGGTAGGCCGCGCAAGCGCGAGACGATCGAATGCCCCATCTGCTGGGGAGAAGTGGCTAAGAGCCCTGCTGGATTGTCTCAGCATCAGTTCTGGTCTGAGCTGTGCAACACCTGGCGCCTGCACAGCCAGAATGGGTTAACGTGGCCACAAGCGGAAAGAGCGGCCAGGCGCCTGAAGCAGGAGCGGGAGCAGCAAGGAGAATGTGAGGATGTGACGCCTGCGCCCAACCTCAGAGCGCGTCAAAAGA